>PVHX01010755.1:0-68246 GCA_004024805.1 Geosciurus inauris | reverse complement strand
ACTGTCATGTATAACTAAAAAGAACCAATAAATTAAAGAAGAAGGAGGAGGAGGAGGCAAGAAGAAGAAAGACACAAATGTAAAAAAATATCAAATTAGTAGTGCTATGAGCCTTTCTGGTCTCTGGAGGTTGAAAAAAGAAATGAAAGAAGAGATGTCTCTTGCGAGGCACAGAGGTGCTGGCCTAGAAAGTTAGACTATCCACCTTTTCTTTACTCCTCAGAATGAGCGTCTGTAAAATGGACGCAATGGTGTCCGTCACTGTTGTAGGCACTTTCAAGGGCAGGCCCAAGTGAAGACTCTGTGTTAGAGACATACCATCTAACTGCATCAGCAAGGAGTGGCAGATTCTTTAGACACTTAGTAAAAAATTAAATATTTTCTATTTTAAATGACATTACCAAGGCAGCATAAGGGTAGGCTCCTTTAATTGACTCACCTGGGTTTAATTCAACTGGTCTAGTTGCCACGTGACAAGATCAACTTCCTAAGACTTTTTTTTTTTTTCAGTGCTGGGGATCAAACCCAGGGCCTTAAGCACATACAAGTGCTCTATTCCAGAGTCACACACCCAGCCCTAAAGTTTCTTTCGATGACACCACTGTCTCTTAACTATATCGACTGCTCAGAGTCCCTTGACAGTTCTGCCTCCAGTACTGGGGCTTGAACCCAGGGCTTCATGCATACTATGCAAGTGCTCTACCACTGACCTATATCCCCAGTACTTTTTTTTTAAAGTATGCAATGTAACAATTTTAATACAGGTATACAATATGTAATTATTATATTAATACAGTAATATTAATATGTAATATTATATTAATATGTAATATTATATTAATTATTATAATAATAAATTAATATTATTAATTTTAATACAGGTATACAATATGTAATTATTGGTATCATTAGCATATCCATCATTTTAAATATTTACATCTGTATGTTGGAGATATTAAAATCTTTTCTTCTAGATATATTTAAATATACGATAAATTATCATTAACTGTAGTAGGCAAAGAAGATTTTTAAAACAATATCTTCAAGATAAGAATCTCTTCATACAAATTAATGCATATTCATGTACATATATCAATCTATGTATCTGGTTATATGTGTCTTGCTTCTTTTTTAAAATTGTTAAATTTTTAAAATTCTTGTTATAAATGACAGCATAATGTATTTTGACACATTATACATATATGGAGTATAACTTCTCATTCTTCTGGTTGTACCTGATGTAGTCCCCAGTCCTTTTTTTTAGTACTAGGGATTGAACTCAGGGGTACTTGATCACTGAGCCACGTCCTCAACCCTATTTTGTGTTTTATGTAGAGACAGGGTCTCACTGAGTTGTTCAGCACCTCGCTTGTTGCTGAGGCTGGCTTTGAACTTGTGATTCTCCTGCCTCAGCCTTCCAAGAAGCTGGGATGACAGATATGTGCCTCTGGGACCAGCTCTTGGATAGCTCTTACTAGACATATGTTAGATTATAATATAATGGTCCTTTGAAGGTGGGAACTATTTCTTACTCATATTTGTCTATGTATGAAGGGTACAATAAATCTTGATGGAATGAATACGTGAAAAGATAGCTATGTTCTCTTCACAGCCCCTTTCCCATGCCCCTCTTCAGGGGGACAGGGTCATTATTAACAATGTAATGTATCAGGTGAGGGAACTAGGCACAGAGAATTGAAGAGACTTACAATCTCTACCTAGATTTGCTTGACTTAATTGGAAGCTTCTTTTCCATCCTATATTCACAGCAGCAGCAGAAGCATCCATCAAGTTTTTGGAAACACATCCAAAGTCAGCCATTTCTCTGCTTAAAAAGTCCAAGTGAGGGATCCCAAATCTAGTATCTATGTGAGATTCCCTAAAGAGACCTTATAGACTCAGAATCAAGAAGTTCCTAGGAAGATTATTTAGTCTTGCTTTGTTACCAGGCTGGAGTTACCTGGGTTTGTCAGTGTCATCCAGGTAGGCTGAATTTAGTGGAGCCATCTTCTCGCTTTACAAAAGGACCCCAGTGGCAGGGCCTGGGGGTTTTGTGTCATTTGCATTTGGATTGCCTAAGATGTCAATCAGTTCTAGCCACCTGCCAAGAAAGTAGCAAGCCAGGGACTTTTTTCTTTAAGGAGGGAGAAAGGGAACAATAAAACCAGTTTAGCTATTTTAATGAGGCTGAGGGGGTGGGGGGGGGACAATCAGTAGATTCAGATAGAAACACAACACATTTTGACACCAAACCAAATTGCTTTGGAGGCTTCTGAGATAGCTCCAGGCTGCCAAATAGCGGGTACCAAAGGAAGCTGGCACCTCGAGGTCTCCTTAACCTCCACTCCTACACTTTGGTCTTCAGCCTAGGCTGTACCTTGCATTATCTGGGGAACTTTATAAAGCTGTCACCTAAGTCCTGCCCCAGAGATTCTGAAGAAATGTTGCAGGGTGAGGCCTGTGTGATGAGGTGCTTTCCATCTCTGCCATAGATGCCAAGGTGCAGCTAAGGTCGAGAATGGTGATCTGTAAGTGCCCTCCAGTGAGCAAGGGAGGAAGACACTAATAAAACAGGGAGAGAATGTCATTTCCTTGTGAGCTTTCACCATCTGTGCTGGGACAGTCACCCCTCAGCAAGCCCTCTATGGTACAAATCCAGGGCAGGGGAGGAGGGCAGGGCAGAGCAGGCTTCACCTCCAGAGTGACCGCCCCTTAACATATATGGCTTTCCACATAGCCCACCACCCAGTTTGTTATCTCACTTTAGCACTGAAAGTTGTACTCCTCTGTGAGCCCCTAGACCCCGCCAAACAGAGCAAGTTGGTCATGCGTCTGTCCCCACCCAGGTTGGCTCAGTTCTTCTCACAGTGGAAGGAGAGCAGTTTAGAGCTTCCCACACACCAGAGGGCAGAGGAAGGAGTGAAGTTAGAGTTCAGAAAAGCTTTTGTGGCCTAGAGCCAGGGTTCCCTCCAATGGACAATGCAATTTCATGGCCTTCCAATTCCATGAAAAGTCTCCTGATTCAAAACTCCTGGATATGAATCACTCTTTGGAAAATTGAAAAGGTGGATGAATTTTATTCCAGGGTGGAGATGGTGTAGGGATATCAGTAAGTCCACTGAGACCGACCTGACCTTGATATGGTAAGCTCCCTCAAGAATTTGCAGCTATTTTGGAGGAGGGCTTTGGACTTGATAGAATTGGTGCGTTTGATGCTGTTTTCATCTAGATCTTGGAGCAAGGCAGCTGCCAGGTAACACTGGCATTCATCGGACACTGAACCTTGCATTGAACACCTCTGACTTGCCAGCTACTGAGCTGGCACTGTACCCAGGATGAATGAAGGTGTGGGTACGGGCTCCATGAAGGAGCCTCTGGGGGTGGCGCAGGGCTGGGGGCAGCTAGGCTGGCACAGCTAGGGCCCCTGGAGAAAGGAAACAGGCTTAGTCCGCTCCACAGAGGGCAGGACCCCGTTTTATATCATATTATAAATGACAAATCATGACAGCTCGTAAAATGGCCATTGGCCAGGAATCTGCCATAATTAAAATGTGCAGAAATCACTTACTAAATGACCCTGCTGACCCCAATCATCCCTGAAGATGGCCAGAGCTGTGGTTGCAAACAGTTTCGTTTTCTTTTTTCTTTTCTCAGCCTCCATTCCACGTTGCCCTTACCATCCCTGGAAAACTGAATTTGAAAAGTTTCCTACTCTGATGTTTCAGAAGGAAGGAAAACACCTATTACAATGTTCGTTCCAGGCGGATGGTTGCTTCCAGCAACCTCCGGTGCCAGGGTAATGAATCTTGAATCCCCAGTCCTTGCCCAAATCTCAATGGCTAGTAATTAAATTTCCACTAACAGTTTGTTTTATCACCTCAGTTAGCTTGTTGACATATAATAGGTGCTGCTGAGAGTTACAGCTAGTTAATGATTTTCTTTTACATATTGATATTAGTACCTGGAGTGGGAACATCTCCTCTTCAGAATATGATTACTATTTTGAAATCTTAAGCACAGGAGGGAAATCCGTTTCTATAAATTAAACAAGAAGTTCTGAGAACTTCTATCTTCAGTTCCCATCCAGACACTAATGCATCTCATTTACTTTGTGCTGTTCCCCTGAGTTATCTGTGTCACGCAGACGACTCTTGCATGTCACGTTAACTATCTATTGAGAGAAGCTCGAAGTGTGCTGGTAACAGCGCCCTGAGCCAGGATGTGAGGTGGGGAGCAGAACATGAAAAATTCATCACTGTTCCATTGCAAGTTGCTGGGATATTTTAATGCCAAGAGGAAAGAACCCATCTCAGCTAAAGATGGAGCTGTAATTAAACGGATGCGGCGTTCACCATCGCCTTGAGTCGTCATTTGTTTCTTTTGGTCATCTTTAAACTACATGAAATCAATTATCTCTGTGAACCAGTGGTAAGGATCGTATGTCAACCACTTACTCCTGGAGTGAAGGAGTTATTTGCAATTCCTTATTGATGTGAACGACTCATCAGATGGAATCCTGCCCCTATTATGCGGGTGCGGGTTCAGGAAGGCGCACCCCTGGTCCCTGTCTCAGATGCCCAGAGCAAGCCCTCCATGGTACAAATCCAGGGCAAGGGAGGAGGACAGGGCAGAGCAGGCTTCACCTCCAGAGTGACCGCCCCTTAACGCATATGCCTTTACAAATAGTGACAAACGTGTTCCCAACATACCCCAGAGTGACAGTTACAGGGTCAAGGGAGAACGAAGTCTGGGTCTGAAATACCTCTTGTGTGTTGAGGGTGCCAGCCACCTGCCGCCGTGACAGGCACTGGTGTGTACAGGATCTGAAATGGAGTTGATGTGATGTCATTTTGGCTCTCCTGTAGTCTGGTTATCTCTTGCCCAGATTTCACATCTGATTAGTCTGCTTGGAGGGGACAGAAGACTTTATTAGCCTCACTTCCCGACACTCCGTCAACTTCAGAAATGCGGTGAAGGAATTTAAAATGAGATGTCACCTCTTCCTATCAAATTCCTTTGTGAGCCACCCCTGAGCTGGGTGCCTGCTCTGGAAAACATTAATAAAGGGGGAAATGAAGTTTTGCCTGGTGATGCGTTCTGCAGTTACATCGTTCTGGGTTAGCATGTCCTGGCTGGCACTGGGCTGTCCCCATGAGATGTCAGCCATGCTGCTGGGGTACCAGCAAACATGGCTCCTATGCAGTTCAGGGGAAAAGTGGGGCCTGCCGATATCTCTCCCTGATGATGGAGAAATCATCCAATAAACTCTTAAGGAGGACATCCTCCCTAGCTGTCACCTGCTTACCCAAGTCTGAACATTTTGCTGCTCTGACTCCAGGGGGCCTGGCTGGGCTTGGACCACACAGGGGGTCAGATCCTGAAAGCTTCCTGGGAGAAAAGCTGGCTGTTGTCATCTCCACTTCACCTTTCACCCCTCCTGCTGCAATGGCTGTCCCTACAGGAGATCTGTGACCTTATCCAATCCTGAAGCAAAAAGCTGTGTGACAGCAGAGTTGACCATTAGAAAAGTCAGGGTGTCCAAGAACTATTCCATCGGCTTTGATCAGCTAGCACCTTCTCAAATTTGCTTGTGTGTGAAGTCACAGAAGACACAGCGCTTCTGAGATGCCACATCCCTTTCATTAGGAACGAGTTCATTAATTCTTTTATAGTGGCATTCTAGGAACTCAGTGCATGGCCCTTGATGCTTCAGAATCTGATTTTAAAAGAACCTGTAGAGATTAGTGCTTAATTCAGATGAATGGGTCTTCAGTGGCAAAACTGCAGATCTTAAAAGGTCTGACATTTAAGAACCCAGGAGATACATTCGTCAGGGTTCCTTGGATGGTGCTCTCTGAACGTTGGTGTCTTAATTGGTAAAATGGAGATTATGATAGTAGACTTACATCTCACTTCCGTCAGGGCTGCAGGATGCGACGACTGGTTTAGAATGTGCAGGTGAAATGCAACCCTGCGCAGTGGGATGCACAACGTAATGTCATTCTTTTCTGTAAGAAGATGTGGTGTGGATTCGAGGATAGAGTTCAGACTTTTTGTACATTTAGTCCAGAAAGAAAGATCTGCCAGCTGATCTCAAACACTTAATTCTGTCCCACTGAATTCCATGTAGGCTTCAAGGAATGCTTCTGCCCTTTGACGGGGTTCTCAGCAGGAATGGTATGGTCACCTTTACTTTCTCTATCAGATATTGTTGACATAAGCCACTTTATATATTTTAAGCACAAAGGTATTTAACACAGAGAGCTTAGGAAACCATTAGAAGGACTTCAGGAAGGACTCCCAGAAGGACATCACAGAACAGACCTGTCCAGGACTGCTGTCTGTGCCACCACAATGGAGGTGCAGGATCTGGCGGCCAGCATTGGAATTAGGATAAGGGCACACTTTCAAGCTGGGCTGAATGAAGTTCAGGGGTACAGCGCTTGCCTAGCCTGAGCGAGACCCTGGGTCGGATCCCCAGCACCAGAGGGAACAAAACAAAACAAAAAAACTCAACATCACCAGAGTGTTCCAGGAAATAGGAAGCCCCCCAACACAGATGCAACACAGATGCAACACAGATGCCCCTTGCTGTCCATAAATGGACACTGGGGATCTGCTGCACAGCCTTCCTTCCCTCTCTTTCCTTTTTCTTTCTTTTTTTTTTTTAATTTTTTTTTTTTAGTTATAGATGGACACAATGTCTTTATTTTATTGCTTTGTATGTGGTGCTGAGGATCGAACCCAGGGCCTCACGCATGCGAGGCAAGCGCTCTACCGCTGAGCTACAATCCCAGCCCCTCTTTCCTTTTTCTTTTCTTTTCTTTTCTTTTCTTTTCTTTTCCCTTCCTTCCTTCCTTCCTTCCTTCCTTCCTTCCTTCCTTCCTTCCTTTCTTTCTTTCTTTCTTTCTTTCTTTCTTTCTTTCTTTCTTTCTTTCTTTCTTTCTTTCTTTCTTTCTTTCTAGGGGTTACAGGGGATTGAACTCCTGGACACTTGACCACTGAGCCACATTCCCAGCCCTATTTTGTACTTTATTTAGAGACAGGGTCTCACTGAGTTGCTTAGCACCTTACTGTTGCTGACACTGGCTTTGAACTTATGATCCTCCGGTCTCAGCCTCCTGAGCCGCTGGGATTACTGGTGTGCACCACCATGCCCAGCTTTTTTTTTTTTTTTCTTTTTTGAAGTACTAGACGTTAAACCTAAGGGTGCTCTACCACTAAGCTACATCTCCAGCTCTTTTATTTATTTATTTTTTAAATTTTGGGACAGGGCCTTACTATGAGTTGCCCAGTCTGGCCTTGAACTTGCAATCTTCCTGTCTCATCCTCCAGAGCCACTGGGATTACAGGCATGTGCCACAACACCTGGAGACAAGTCTAATATTTCTTCTTTTTCTTTTTGTGGTGCTGTGGATCAAACACAGGGCCTCACACATGCTAGGCAAGGGTTCTACCACTGAGTTACATCTCCAACCCTGAAAGTCTAATATTTCTAAGGCTGTGTTGCCACAAACAACAAAGAGAGGAATATATCCTCTCCCTATGTCACCTTCCATCTCCCAAGAGAATGCAAATATAGTCATGTGCCACAGCTTGGTTAACGATGGACTGTCATAACAGTGGTCCCGTAGATGGCCTGGCTTAGTGACCTCATAGCCTCCTAGTTCTCAATCTGTGGACGCTCCCGGATGTTTGCACCACGACAAAATTAACTATCAACACATTTCTCAGACTGCACCACAGTCGTGAAGTGCTCCATGACCGTAACTGATAGAAAATAACTGACATGCAGAACACCAGCTGCAGGGAAATCTATAGTTTTGGGTTTCCTAACCTTTCCAGGTTGTGAAGAAAGAAACAGGAACGGACCCTGTGTACCACCCACGGTCTATCTCCATGCTCTGCCCTCCAGTGTGCCGAGCCAGGGAGCAGCGTGCAGACCTTTCTTCTATAAATCCCTCTTAGTGTTTTGGGAAACTCCGCTCCAGCCCTGTAATAGTTTAGTTATTAAATATCCCCAAGAGCAAGGGGAAGGCTTGGTTCCCAGTATGGCAGTGTTCAGAGGGGGCTCTTTGGGAGCGACAGGATCATGAGGGTGCTGACCTCACCCATGGATTAATCCCTTACTGACTTCATCACTTCAACGGGATATTGGAAGGGGATGAAGACTTAGACGGTAGGGTCTAATTGGAGGAAGTAGGTCACTGAGGGTGTGCCCTGGAATATATCTTGTCCCCAGTCCCTTCCTCACTTTTTGCTCTCTCTGCTTCCTGTCCACCATGAATTTGGAAATTTTGCTCTACTGCATGCTGCTGCCAAGATGCCCTGCTTCACCACAGGCCCAGAGACAACAGAGCGAAGTGACCCTGGACTGAAACCTCTGAAGCTGTGAGCAGAACAAACTTTTCCCTCTTTAAGTTGATCTATCTCAGGGATTTTGTCATAGTGTCAGATTAACACAAGCCCCAAAGATTCACACTGTAGCAGACATCATGCCTGGGCTCTCAGCACCTGTCTTCCTAGCCTGTGGTCCCAGGTGACAGACTGCACCTCACCTCCTTCCACTCATTCTACATTCTCTCCAGTTCATAGTAACAAAAAATATGGTGTCCCTTCCCTTCCCATGAGGACCTATCCCTATCCCTGCAACTTTCCCATATGATAGTGATATTTCTTCCTTGGGGATTGGCAACCAGAAATGACTCACCCTTCAGATGAAACCCAGATGCATAGGTCAGCAGGGGTACATCAGCTAGGATGCTTTGGTTATAAGTGGGGAAAAAAAATCAAAATAGCTTAAAACGACTTGGATTTATCATCTGTCATAAGGCCCAGAGGAGTGGACTTCAGGTTTTGTTTGATGAGGGCTTACATCCTATTTCTCTGGGCTTTTCTCTCTGTGCTAAGATGTTCACACACTGGCTTCTCTCATGGCCACAAAATGGCTGCAAAAGCAATAAAGGTGGCATATGCATCATTTACTCCAGAGAAGAGGAACGGTAGCTTCCTATAGTCATTGCTCAGAGGTCTTGAGTTTTTTTTTCTGACTGAATCACTTCCAAATCAATCATCAGGCCTGTGGGCCTGGCCTAGGCTGTTTTCTGAACTCCTTGTGCTGTGGGCTAGTCCATTTTACCCAATCCGTTTGTCTGCTACCAAGTGAGAAGGAGTGAGTTAGCTGGAAATGCAAGGCAGGGCGTTCCACTTTCAGGGACTCTAGCTGGCTTTAATCTCGCAAGCCTGAGAGTCAAGCTCGGCGTCAATCATACATTTGGCTGACATATGAACAATTGGAGACACATGCCTGGATGTCAGGACAGGACTGCCCATCTGGGCATCTTGCCCATCTGGGCATCTTACCCATCTGCATGGGTAAGGCTGCATTCTGGGTGGTAGTCAAAATGTAGCCCATGGAGCTCCTGGACAGCATGTCTCCTGGCCACCACCTGCCAGAAACACATAGCTTTGGGATTCAGGAGTAGGGCTTCACTCACACGCAGCACTCCAACATTGAACTCAAGATCCCTTCCCCTTCTGCCCAGGAGCACATGCAGGACGCAGCATAAAGAAGCTTGGTGTTTGGAATGAGATAGATCAAGGTCCAATCTTGTCTGTGTCATGTAGCAGCTCTGAGACAACCATGTTCCTGAGCCTCGTTTCCTTATCCGTAGGTAGAGGTCATGATACCCAGCTCCCGGGATCATTGTGATAAATGAACACATAGTGTCACAGCCAGCCTGGCATGGCCATTTCTCCCTCTCAGCTCCCAAGGGGTCAAGGTGAGCACCTACTTAGTTGCCATCCTTATTTCACTGCCTATTTAATGTACCAGGTACCACCCCCACTCCCTTAGAAGTCTCTGGATATCTGTTGTCATTTGGAAAAATATGGACATTGAGAAACAGGTGAGGATTCCAAACCTATTGTACCTGTCCCTAAGGGGTCATGGGAGTGGCGTAAGAGTGGGAAATTGAAGGTGTTTACTTTTAAGAAACCCAACCTTGTTGGCGCAGTACGATTTATGCCACTAGAAGATCCAAGGAATCCTGTCTTCAGGCCTCCCTGGCCTCCTGTATTTTTTTTTATTAGTTACAGGTGGACACAATACCTGTATTTCATTTATGTATTTTTATGTGGTGCTGAGGATCAAACCCAGTGCTTCATGGGTGCTAGGTAAGCACTCTACCTCTGAGCTACATCCCTGGCCCAACCTCCTGTGATCTTTTGGGCAATGTGAAGGTTAGAATTGTACTGTCCCCGAAACTGTGAAAGATCGTCATATGAGTCATGTGACATTGTGTCTTCTGAATATTTCCTTCACTCTGGACAACACTATAAAATTGGCTAACATGGACTACATGACTTCTGAGCTCACCTGTCCCTGATCTCTACACCCCCAGAGGCTTCTTTCCCATCTTTCTTCCTCTAGTCTCGTTCCCAGTGAGCGGCTACCTAGGAACATTATTTGATCAGCAAAGTCCTTAAGTAGCAGAACGTACGTATCAGGTGTTCTCTGCCTGTGATATTTGGTTGAAATATTTGAATTCTTGTGGATGAATGTATCCTCAGAGCTTGAGATGGGAGAAGCTCTTGTGTATATGATTTGACCAATAAAGAGATCATGCAGATGTTCCCATCTCACTAGTGAAAGAGCCTAAATATGAGTCTAACCTTAAGACCTTCTCTTCTGTCCCAACTACCTATGAGATATGGTGGGAATCCTGCTGAGGCTTCTGGGAAAAATATCCCTCCCTGACAAAAGAGCAGCACAAGAGGAAACCATTCCCCCCCTTTCCTTGCATGCACTTGTATTAAGGAGCAATGGCAGCCCTCATGTAACCATGAGGCCATAAGCTTTAGGTGAAAGTCAAGAAGCACAAGGCAATGGAATAAAGAGTACAAAGAGACTAGTCCTTGATGATAGTTCCAGGTTGTTAAACCAAGCCTTGGACCACCCACCTCTGGGTTTCTTTTAAATAAATCATAAATATACTTATCACTCAATGAATGTTGGCTCTTCTGTTACTTGAAGCCAAAACCTTCCTAATTGATAGGAAGGTTGCACCTTAAGAAACCTCTCCCAGTGGCAGCCACATACTCTGTATCCTGCTCCTAAAAAAAATCCCAACCCTGTTTAGTCATCAGGTTACTAATGCCAGTTAAGGTTTACTATTTGCCACACTTGGCAACAAGAATATTGTCTTCAGGAGAAAGAGCTGGAAAGATCTTTCACGGTAACAGTCAGTACTGCAACGATAACTTGCCTTGATGAAACTGAACCCAGATCCTGTGATGGGTCAACGGGAGACTCACAGGGCAATGGTGACAGGTGGGGCAGGCTGCTGGGCAGAATCTAAGCGCTCAGCAGAACACTGGCTGGGCACCATCACCAGCACTTCCCCTAAGGTTCGGAGTCATTACCCAACAAATCTAGGCCAGAGACAGTTCTGAAGAGCCCTTGCAAGCTGGAACTTCTTTAGATTTTAAGATTCTTGCCTGAAGACATACCCGCTCCCGCTTTGGCTAAGTTTGGAAACGTCTCCTGGTTTGCATCTTCACAGAGGACAATTGTGAATTCAGCACAGGGCCGTCCGATCAATCAAACCCACACAGTCCAATACAACACAACGTGATGCAGCCAGTGACCCCAACCGCAAAGCGAGGGCAGGTGTGCACGTGCGCACGCGCGCTCCAATGCCCCTTAGCGAGATGGCGTGCACCGCATTTTCTGGGTGATTTTTATTATCTGAAGATTGCCACTTTCCCACCAACAGTTCCTCCCTCTGAGGCACCAGGAAGCACTTGCAGCCAACAGAAAAAGGTGAGTCCTCTTCTAGTAGCCCTGCAGGGCCAGAGTCCAGAAGCCTCTCAGCCTGGATGTCACCCTATTTTAAGCAGATCGCTCATCTTTCTATATAAGCGTTTGAAAAACACTTAACTTTTTACAATACAGCCCATCATTCAACCCCCTTTTTCCCATTAAGACATTATTCTGGGAACATCTCTTCGCTATTTTTAGGACCATTGATTTCTTTTTGAATCATTCTGCCTGCGTTGTTCGTGATGTCCTCAGACAATACTTCTGGTCTGACTCCTCTATCGACACCTAGCAGAGGCATCCTGCCGATCGGTTGGCGGACACGGCAGGAGGGAGGGGGCTGGGGAAGGAACCTCAGCTCCCGTGCCCCTCCTCTTCTTCCCTTGCAGAAATAATCACGATAACAATAAAGAAGCCACCGCCCTGCATTTATGTGGAACATTGTACTTTTCAAAGAGCGTGCACTTTTCAATGAACAACACATGATATCTTTGAAAGGTTGAGAACAGAAGAGGATGCTAGAGAATTTTTGATCAGGGCGGGGAGGGTGGGCGGCAGTGCATATATCCTAGGCTTTTTCCTTTTTTCAAAATCAGTTCACATCTCTCCTGTGGAAGGGAAATCTATCTGTTTTGTTGATCATCTCATTTGCTTCCAGGCCTGGACCCTTTATTATGCAGCAAAGACTCATTTCAACTTGGTAAATAGAGAATGAGCAAGTACTTGACATAAAAAGGTACTAATGTTAACAAGAAGACATGAGAATTTTCTCAGCAACGTTCTTCATGATAGTTTCCAGTTGGAAACTACTTAAATGTCCACAGACAGCAGAATGGGTGAATAAAATGTGACATATCCACAATGGAATATTATACAACAATAAAAAGGAAGGAACTCCTGATAATCATGCAATACATTGTTGAGTAAAAGAAATCAGACACGAAAGACTGCCCACTGTGTGATGCCACTCATATGAAGGTCAAGAGCAGGTAAAGTGAGTCTTTGGTAATGGAGGTCAGCTTTCGGTGGGGAAGAAGCAATATCCACTGGGAGATATGTGAAGGAAACTTTTGGGAGTCTGAATTATAAATGATTGCCTTTCTGGAAAGTGATTTGAAATGGAATAAATTTGGCATAGGTACACAGTTCTTTTAATTCTGTGGTTTCACGTTTCAAAATACTTTTCATTGCGGCCATGTGAGTGTAGACTCTGAGAGAAGCCTGGCATTCTCAACACTACACGTTCAACAATTATTAGCCTCTAGAATTTCATAGTGGGCAACATTCACTGACAGTTGTCAAACAAAGAAGTAAATGAGTTCTTTTCCATTCTTTAGATGATGTGCATAAAATCTGTTGCTCATGAGACAACCATTCCTTTCTGAGTTGATTGACATTGGAGTTAACTGCGTTTCAGTGGTCCCAATTCAATGAGTGGGATGCAGTCAAAGCCTCAGAAGCAAAGGCATCTGGGAGGATTAAGGAGCCTGGGCTGGACTATCCAAGCAGTCAAGGCCTTGACTCTTGACTCCAGCTGAACTTGCTCTGCTCTTTGGACTTGAGGCCTTTGAACTGAAACATGCCCTTGCTAGATTCCCCTGCTTCCTTGTTTGGACTGGAGAGGAATGAGAAACATCATTCTTAGGGTATTTCAGGATCTTGTCTTCCTGTCCAGTCCATAAAGGAGGAAGTTCAGAGAGGGGCAAAGGTTCAATCCAGTCTCACCATTTCCAGACCATCCGGCCACCCCCTCTGCCCCTGAGCACGTCTCCCCTGAGTGATGAGCCCCTCTATCCACCTGAGCCCTCTTCTCATTGTTTTTCCAATACTAGTTGGGTCAGGGCCTTTTTATTTAAAAAAAAAAAAAAAACCTTCTCTCCAAAAGGGTTTTCTACCTTGGTTTGGAATTTTATCATCTTTTTGAGAATAAATAATTATCACAATAATAAGAACTTCTGGCGCTTGAGTGGATCCTGCCATCAGAACCTTTCTTGTTAAACAAAACAAAACAAAACAAAACAAAAACAAAAAAACTTTCTTGGGCTTCTATGGTATAGGTTACAACAGGCATTATTTCCTCCTTTTGTAAAAGCATAAAACAACAGTTTGGAGAGGTCAACTGATTCTTTTGTGGTCCCACAGTGGTACTGTGGAGGAGCTGGGGCCAGAATCTGCAGAGCCTAATTGTGAGCCTATTTCCACCCCCGTCCACCACTCCTCTTTGTCTGATGGTCAGTTCAACACTTCTGACCCTCATCTCCCACTTTGAAGATGATGTTGCCTTGGGAATGAAAAGGCCCAATGTCACAAAGATATTAATGTTAAGAATGGGTTTCCAAGCTGGGCGCAGTGGTGCACACCTGTAATCCCAACCACTCAGGAGGCTGAGGCAGGAGGATCACAAGTTCAAAGCCAGCTTCTGCAACTTAGAGAGACCTTGAGCAACTCAGTAAGACCCTGACTCTAAATAAAATATAAAAAGGGAGATGTGGCTGGGTGGTTAAGTACCCCTGAATTCAATCCCCATTATAAAAAAAAAGAATGGGCTTCTGGAATTATCAAGTGGGCTTTGGTGCCTTTTCTGCAGTGCAGAGCTTGAAGCTAAGGGATTCTCCATGGACGAAGGACCAAGGGAGCCTCTGGCGCAGCAAGCTGTGTGCTCTCCAGTAAGACCACAGCATAGGGAGGATGGATGAGGCACTTCTGAGTCCACATGGCATTTTTCAATGATAACAATTATTATTTTCATTATTCATTGAGAGCTTACGGTGTGCCAAAAAAACCTTTTAAATTCTTTATGTAGTTTATCCCAATAATATGATTTTGTGAATGAAGTCATTTTATTTATTTATTTTCAAGTACCCAGGATTGAACCCAGGGGTGCTTACCCACTTAGCCACATCCCCAGCCTTTTTTTCTATTTTATTTAGAGACAAGGTCTCACTGAGTTGCTCAGGGCCTCACTCAGTTGCTGAGGCTAGCTTTGAACTTTCCCTCCTCCTGCCTCAGCCTCCCAAGCTGGTGGGATTACAGGTGTGCACCACCGCGCCTGGCAAGTAGGTAATTTTTTTTTATCAGCACAGGTGAAGAAATCAAGGCTCAGATCAGTGGCTAGCAGGAGGTTACTGAAGCTGGACATGAGGGTGAGTCAGAATTCAACCTCAAGAGGCAATTTCAGAGGCCGGGCTCTTGGCCTCTAAGCAGGTCCTCCACGAGACCCTGTCCTAGGTCAAGGCAGTCTGTCAGCTACAGCCTGTTCCTGGGCTGACACACCACCCCATCACAAGCTCCCGCCTTTCATATTCCAGAACTTTCTTTCCACTCCTCTCCCTGCCTCTCCTCCCTAAGTCATTCAGTGTTCTCATCCTTTCTGCTTCCTATGTTTTAAAAGGTGGTCTCCCTCTTCCTCCCTTTTTCCTTCTCTCTGTCCCTAGTGGTTTTTTCTTCATTCCCCCCCATTTGTTCCTCTCCTTTCTTCTTCCCAATTCCTTTCCCCTCCATCTCTCTTGCAGCCACGTTGGCACAACCCTAAATCAGCACATAATCATTCAGAAGAGGGCTGAAGGTGCCCCTAGGATCCCCGGTGTTTCTCTCATGCAGGATTGAGTTAACTTGCCCAGGCGATCACCATCCTTTAACACCTGCCCACTGGACACCACTAGGTGCCAGACTCCGATAATACTGCATGGGAGCAAATATCAACCAAAAATCAGCATCACAAGTGGGGAAAAAACTAAAATAGGGAGAGAGAACCCTGCTAAGACAAGCCTGGAAATGACAATAGCTCGCTAAATCTTAAGAAGGACTCACTTCTGTGTCTGATGGTTGTAGGGGACATCAATGTCTTGCCTTATTTAATATTCACTATAATCCTGTGAGGTAGGTACTACTATTGGGTCCATTTTAAAGATGAGAAATTATAGCACAAAGAAGTTAAATGGCTTGCTCAAGGTCAGAAAGCTAGGGATTAACAGGGTGTCATCCATTTTGTATTACTATAACAAAATACCTGGTGCTGGGAATTTTATAAAGAAAGAAGGCTTATTTGGCTCAATAATTCTGGTGGCCAGAAGCTCCACAGAGCATGGCATTGGGTCAGCACCACCCTAGCTATGTCACCACATGACAGAGAAGTAGAAAGGGAACCAGGCTCAGGCAGAAGGGGCATGTATTCAGGTAAGGAAGCAAGAGAAAAGGGCGGGGCCACGCTTGCTTTTGGGAGCTCTTGGGAGAACTGGGGGTGGAGCCCCCTTTACCTTCCATTAGGCCTCACCTCTTAAATGTTTCACTGCCCTAACTCCTCCATACTGGGGAACCAAGCTCCTAGCACATGATCTTTGGGGGACAAACCATATTCAAATCAGGGAACAGGGTAAACCTTGACCGTGGACCCCAGAGCCCGTACTCTCAGTCTCTAGGCCAAGTTGCTCAGAAGCCAGGGGGACAGGCTTTCATGAGAAGGTGACGACAAAGTAGGATCTAAGGACAAACGGAGGTGGATTCTCAAATATGCTACGCATGTGGCTGCTTCCCTCATGCCCATGTCCAGGACATCACTAATTGATTACGACACCTTTCTTCTTGGATCAAGACTCAACTTCGGATTCCTCAGGAAGGATGCTCCAAGACATTCTTCCTGGCTGATTGGAACTGGTCTGAGTGTGAAGACCCACTTGCCACACCAGGTTTGCTAATCCTAAACCAGCAGGCAACCTGAAACTTCTTTAATGTAGCTGTGAAGCGCCTTCTCTGTGACAGTGAGGTAGCAACCACTGATTAGTCACCTACTGCATACTGCAGTTTGGCTTCCCCTGGACTAGGTTTTGATTTTCTGAGAACAAAGTGACAGGAAAGGACAGGGGGACTGGATGACCCGTGAACTTCCAGGAGGGTGTTGTTTGGGGGATGAGAACCAGCTGTGGACCATGCATCAGGCAGGCGACTCCCAACACCGACTCATAGCCAGATAGAAATGGATGCGGAGAGAGTGGCAGTCACGGCTGATGCTAAACACCAGCTTCCAAGCAGGGAATTCAAAACATCTGCCCAAGTGCTGACCTCCACACTACTCACGCCCTGCCCAGCTGTTTGCGGGATCCCAGAACAGAGGACAACGTGAGAGGGGCTGAGGGCTGAAGGAAAGGGGGTATGGCAGCCCAAACAAGGCTCCCTTAAGATCCCGTACACCTGAGACCCGCTTCTCCATTGACTTCAATCCTGTGTCCGTTAAAGCAGTCACATCACATATTGTCTTTTAAAAAAAATATACATTGAATGTGGTTAGACTTGCATGAATAGATCAGTATGATATAAGTGATATTTAGTAACCGTTAATTACCACATGTTAGCCATCTGCTTTTCCTCAGGGTTTCACCAAACCCTTTCATAAAAGCAAAATGATACTCCGCAGCCAAATTACATAACATTAACGGAATATTTTATACACGAAATGCTGTATTTCTTTACTTTTCATTCAACTGAAAGTGTACACAGTCAGTAACAAGCCATTTCAGCTGCATATTTATCCAAAACATTTCACAGGCAAAAAAAAGTCAAGTGAGAAAAATAGCAGTTCAGCCACATGAGGGCTAGGAAAACACATTAGAAAAGGGATCCTCATTACAATAATAAACGAGGGTCCAATTAGGGCTGCCACATGCAGGGCGGGGCCACACTTGGCAGGCAAAACCAGCGTTGGGAGGTTTTGCCCTTGACTTCCAGAACATCCCTGGCACCCCAACTAGTATTGTCATGTGGGCTGCAGCAGCTGCCCCAGAGGAAACATCAACAACTCCGGTTGATCTTCTGCCTCACAATCGGGAATGTAGGCAAATACTGCATGCCAGGTACTCCCGGGTCCCACCTCATTGGTCTTTGATGCTAACTGTTCTGGAATGTGTCCAAGGAGGGGCTGGGCGGAGGGATGCTGAGGCTCCACGCCCATAACACAGCCACAGACGCATCACAGCCTCTGTGAACCTGGCTGGGAGCCCCCTGGACACGGCGGAGAGTGCAGCTCCGGGTTAGTGGTATCTGAGTGTGATGTGCAGAAAACCCCCGGTGGGAGGCCAGGGAAGGAGGCTTGGACCTTACTCCTGCAGGGATGGTGAGGCAAGAGTGGAGTGGAATGCTCAGTTATTGGCTCTCTCTAAGCCTCAGTCTTCTCATGCATAAAGTGGAGACCCCACACTTCCTTTCTGGGTTGTTGGAGTATTAAATGAGATTATACCTGCCAAGTGGTAAGCACCATGCGTGGCTCATAAGAGTCAGGTAAGAGATGTTCAGTCTTATTATGAAGCTAATGATCAAGCCGAGCGAATCAGATATAACCACATGAAATAGTGGGGACTAATCATGGAATAGCATGGCAGCCAGAGCAGTCAATCAGGTGAGAGTAATTTCCAAGTTAGGAGAGGAGATTAACAGAGGCAAGAGAGGCTGAGCAAGGAAGGCTGCCTGGAAGAGGCGAACCTCACATAGCTTCAGATTCTAAGGATGCTGACTGTTTTCAGTCCTGGGCAGCTTTTATCCTTAGGCCTGGGACTTACCCTGTGGCTCCAGGAACCAGGTCAACAGTGGGGGCTGTTGATGGCAGCCTTTGGTTCCACTGGGGGAGCCTTTCTTCTAGGGGGATGGCTGAGCAGAGGTATTTAATGTCCCTGTGTCTGCAGCTGACTTTTTTTTTTTTTTTTAAATATTTTTTTAGCTGTGGATGGACATAATGTCTTTATTTTATTGCTTTGTACGTGGTGCTGAGGATCGAACCCAGGGCCTCACGCATGCGAGGCAAGCGCTCTACCGCTGAGCTACAATCCCAGCCCCTGCAGCTGACTTCTAACTCACCTCAGGACCACTCTCTCCTGGCTTGTGACAGAATGCCCTCCATTTACCTCCTGATTCCTTAGAGGGAACGGAGCCTTTTTTATATAAACATTAAAGAACCTCTGAAGTAACGGAAAACCTATTTTAAACACCGTGAGATGGCTCTTTCCTCTCGCCCATACAGGAATAAGGAAAGAGGACATCAGAAAGACCAGGATGACTGAGGACAGCAGGCAAGGAGGGTGGTGGGCACCAGCTGGGGCTGGGCCTGTCTTTTTTTTTTAAAATTCTACTTAGGTATACATGACAGCAGAACGCATTTGATCCATTGTACACAGATGGAACACAACTTTTCATTTCTCTGGTTGTACGTGAGGTAGAATCACATCATATATGCAGTCATACATGAAGCTAGGACTATGATGTCCATCTCATTCCATCATCTTTACTTGTTCCCATACCCCCTCCCCCAACCCTCCCCTTTGACCAAATTTCCTCCATTCTTCCCATGTCCCCTCCCCCTTTATGGATCAACATCCACTTATCAGAGAGAACATTCAGCATTTGGTTTTTTGGGATTGGCTTACTTCGCTTAGCATGATATTCTCCAACTCCATCCATTTACCTGCAAATGCCATAATTTTATTCTCTTTTATTGCTGAGTAATATTCCATTGTGTATATATACCACAGCTTCTTTATCCAGTCATCATTTGAAGGGCATCTAGGTTGGCCTGCCTTGAGGTAGCAACCATGTTGTTGCTTCACTGCCTGGGAAGTCAGTGGCACCCCTCCCAACCCTGCCACCTCCCACTTGCCCATCTGGACATCAGGTCCCCAGATCTGGTGGATCCCAGTCCTGCTTCTCCTGCCTCTTCATTCACCCACCCTGGGTTGGTGCTAACTCATCAAACAAGGCCCAGATTGGGGGACAGATGGGTAGGACTCCAGGTTCCATGCAAAATCCACTGTATTTGTAAGGCACGGGGTCTAGGAAGCCCCTGTTTTCCACCATTTAATATGCGACATTGAAAGGTTCAGTGTCAAATTTCAATCTTACCATAAATATGGTAGCTATTTAAAGGAGCCCTTCTTTCTTGGAATGCATAATAATTCATGGAAGTTTATTTGTTTCAAGAAGTCGGCATACCCAATTTTCTTAAGGTGGAATTCCCATATGCTGCATTGATTGTTAAGTCAATTAAAATGAGTTCGACACAGGTATGTGCTGCAGGTTTCATAACTGATGGCACAGGGCTGGATGCAAACAGGCGGATGCCATATTTATTGAGCATTTACTACATACCCATCCCTTGCAGCAGGTCATGGGCAATACAAAATGAAAACATGAGCCACCTCTACAGGCTCCTGTCTCTACAGGAAGATGTTGGGTGTAATGACGTCTAATGAGTCTTATAGTCCTGGTGGTCTATGATTCTGTAGTGTCATTTAGGCCCTGAGGGGCTTCAGAATCCTGATGAGGGAAATAAAAAGTGTAACACATACCTTCCAATGAAATAGCATTGTTGCAGGGACCAGAGGTCTGGTGGTGGGGGTGCTGTAGGGTTTGGAGGAGATCTGAAAGTCATTTCTCCAATTCAGGGTCATGGCAGGAACTTCAAACCCTCCAGAGAGGACCAGCAGAGGTGCCTATGTGAGGGGGCAGACTGCAAGATGGTTGGGGGCCAAGAGGACTGGTAGGGCTGGCAGGGCAGTGTAGCCATGGGTTCCTGAGGAGGACCAAGAACTGAGGTTGAGCCGGGTGCGGTGGCGCATGCCTGTAATCCCAGCACTTTGGGAGGCTGAGACAGGAGAATCGCGAGTTCAAAGCCAGCCTCAGCAACAGCGAGGCGCTAAGCAACTCAGTGAGACTCTGTCTCTACATAAAACACAAAATAGGGCTGGGGATGTAGCTCAGTGGTCGAGTGGCCCTGAGTTCAATCTCCAGTAACCCCCCCCCAAAAAAAAAATTCTTTAAGCTGGGCATGTTGGTGCGAGCCTGTAATCCCAGCACTCAGAGAGGCTGAGACAGGAGAATCACGAGTTCAAAGCCAGCCTCAGCCAATGGCAAGGCACTAAGCAACTCAGTGAGACCCTGTCTCTACATAAAACACAAAATAGGGCTGGGGATGTGGCTCAGTGGTCAAGTGCCTCTGAGTTCAATCCTCAGTGCCAAAAAAAAAAAAAAAAGGAAGTGAGGTGGAGAAGACAAGTTGGAGGGGAAGGGAGGGAGCCACCAGGGATGAGAAGGAACGTGGCACTAGGAGGCACAACCTGGCAGCAGCATGGAGAGAGGGCCATGTTGAGTGGGATGGATTTCCTCCAGACAGATGGAGCCACCATAGGGCACCATATATTCTCTTGGCCTGGTTGACCTGACAATCTTTTCCTTGAAAATTCATTCAAGCAAGCTTTTGCTTCCTTGGAGTGAGGGGTTTTATAGTAAAGTGTCATTTTGAAAGCACACCATGTTATGTCTTCAGGTTTTTCCGTTTGTTTTTATTATTGTGTCCTTTTTTGTTCATCATGTATGGGCTCTGTCTTCGCTTCTGTAAACTGGCTTTGAACTTGTTTGTCAATTTCATTCTACCAATCCCTGGCCCCATAGCCTTAAGCAAATTGCTTAACCTTCCAGAGTCTCAGTTTTTTAACCTGTAAAATGGGATAATAGTGGTTCCCGCCTACAGGTTTGTTGGATGGTCAAATGAGATGATGGTGTGTGAAAGTCCAGCATAGAGCCACCTACCTCAATTCTAAGCTGCCAGCAAGTGACAGACACAGTGGATTATCTCGTGCTTAAACTGTGTGACTATGAGGAGGGAATCTCAGAGATGCAGCCAGAGAGGACTTGGAAGCTACCAGGTGGCTGGAGCATCCTGTGGAGATGGGGAAGGGGATAGACTTGGCATGAAGATCCATTTCCATTTAGTTGTTTTTGTACAACAACTGCTCTCGAGACCCATGTAAACAGTAGCCCTGAGACTTTGGACAGCTTTGTAGACAAGCTTTGGGTTAAACTGACCTCTGGACATACAGTAGCCCTGAGACTTTGGACAGCTTTGTAGACAAGCTTTGGGTTAAACTGACCTCTGGACATAAATAGAACTTTGTTTTAAAGAATAAACTGCACATTTTTGGTCTTTATTATTATTATCATTAACCAGGACACAAAGTTGTTTACTGAACAGTCTGTGCATATCATGCTGTTCCCAAGAGGTTAGAGAGTCCAGCTCCAGCAAACACCAAGTTCCTGAAGATGTCCCCGCAAAATGCCAAGATGCCTCTTTAAAGAACTTGCCTTGTCTATGATTAGCTCTTAGATGTTCTTTGACTCTGGATAGATTTCCAGCTATGGATATTCACACTGATAACTCTCTTCTTTGAGTTCCAATATTATAAGTATTATTGCTTACCATAGCTACCATTTATTGAGCCTTTCCTATGATCCAGGTACATAGGTGATTGTTAAGTGACCTCATAAGCTTGGAATGGAGGCACATCCTATAATCCTGGCTACTCAGGAGGCTGAGGCAGGAGGACCACAAGTTTGAGGCCAGCCTCAGCAATTAAGTGAGACTCTGTCTCAAAATAAAAGATAAGAAGAGCTGAAGTTATAGCTCAGTGGTAGAACACCTTGGTTTCAACCCTTGGTACTGCCAAAAATTAAAAAAAAAAAAAAATCACCTCAGAAAATATGTTCTATCGGTCCTATGAGAGGTTCTACTCTTTTTTTTTTTTTTTTTCCCTCCCCACTGAGCCACATCCCCAGCCCTTTTTTGTATTTTATTTAGAGACAGGATCTCGCTGAGTTGCTTAGGGCCTCACTAAATTGCTGAGGCTGGTTTTGAACTTGTGATCCTCCTGGAGAGGTTCTATTCTTTTATCTATTTTACAGATAAGGAAACAGAGGCCCAGGGAGGTTCAGTAACTGGCCCAAAGTCACCCAGCAGGCAAGTGGTTGAGCTAAGAAGCTAGGACTAAAATCCAAGCCTGTCTGATCCTGATTCTTCATAACGATGCTCTTGCTTCCCAGATGGTGGGTGTTGGAAATTCAAGGGCATGGAGAGTAGAGGAAGGAGAAAACCATTGGAAGGCCTTTCAATGGCACCTTGGGAAGGATAAAGGAAGATAAGGGGACAAGGCGACTGTAGACGGCACTCACCTGGCTGGTGTGGGGAGGGCCGGAGACAGCGGGTCAGAAAAGGGCTATGCGCTTTGTTAAGGTGTCACCATGGGCAGAGCCCACTGTTTTGGACCACCCAGGGTCGAGAAATGCCAAAACACGGGGCAGGTCCAGCCTCACAGTCTCAAGCGTCTGATCCTTTGGGGCAGTCAAGGCTCCTGAGATGGGCGGCAGCTGGGAAGTCACAGAATGGGAAGCGCTGGACATTTGGAAGGACAGACACAGAAAATAAAACCCTCCTCGGTGTGCATTATCTGCAACAAAGCAAAGCAAATTTACAAGCATATTATGGAAACTGCGGGAGAGGGAAATTGTAGAAAGTTTCTAGTGAACAAGGAAATTGGAAATGGAAATTGGAATCTCCCAGAACAGGGCTGACGATTATTAATTTGAATGGTGTAAAATGTTATTGATAGCGTCTTTTGTTATTGTCCCTTTCTTTCTGCTTTACCTTAGTGATTATACAAATATTCAAGACATTTCCAAGGGTTTGTTCTCAACCTTCTTGTCCTGATCCTATTTTTCCTCTAGCATCTTAAATTCCTTAAACCCCAATCCTCCTACATCAGAAGTTTTCCTCAGGCCTGGGGTGTGCCCACGGCTTAGGTGATGTGCTCCTGGCAGTTCTTATCAGTGCTTTCCATCTCTGGAATCCCTACCTGGCTTTGCCTTGAATAGGTAAACAGTAAGTGTTCCATAAATGTTTGCTATGTGGTGAACACGTCCCAATTTTCCCCACCCTGGTTGTGTGATAATGCTGCAGCCCACACTGAAAGGCAGCAGGAGAAGGCAATTGGTCCTGGCTTCTGCCAAGATGGGACTCTGAGAGAAAGCCTGTTCCAGGGTCAGGGGGTGATCTGCAGGCCTGCCAGCATTTTCCCTGGGCAACCCCAGTTTGGAGGTGGATGGTGGCAGGGGCAGGGAAAGCCCACCACGAGAGCGAGGACAATGAAAATAATGCGCCAGCGCACACATCCTGGACCAAGCTGACCCCCCGCGAGTACAAAGATGGCTCAGGGCCCGCCTGAGCAATTCTCCCCAAACTTGGAGGAAAATTGAAGAGCAAGACAATTCCCATTCATGAGGAAAATGAGGTAGCCGAGTATCTTTTCAATGAGTCAGCAATAGGGAAAGGGATTTATTTATAATATTATGATTTGGTAGAAAAGAACTTACTATGGCAGAATATAAAAAGTATTTTTTTGATAAGTTAAAGAGATTAGGAAAAATCGGGCCGATTTTGACAGAGAATGGTGTGTAAACGAGAGGTGTTATCAGTGAGAATCTGGCACCAGCTCCATTTTGTTATGGTGGAAAATATCAGTATTATTTACTAAGAAGATTAGGGTTGAATTGGAAGAGAGGCTGGTTGTTGTGTGCAGACGGAGATAAGATAAGGATTTTACCTTCTCTGCAGAGCCAAATGCAGCGCACACAGTGCTGTTATCTCGGGGCTGGCAAGCAGGGGGATATTAAGATGTACGTTGTAATTACCAGTGGCAGGAGCAAATTTCATAGCGACTATTTTAAACCCTAATAAAATGCCGGCCTTTAATTATACAGCTTTGAAATATTTTTTCTCAGTTAATTGCAACGGGGGAAAATAAAATCAACCTCATATTTGAAACTGACTCTCACAGGGAAAGCCCTCAGCCTGGCGCTCCAGCTGCCTCTGAGCATGCAGCAACCCAGCCAAGGGCTGCCAGTTCTGAGCCTCCAGTTCCCCTCCCTTACTACCCACCGCCAGTCCTGTATGGTGAGAAAGAATAAGAAAGGGTGAAGTCTTTCCAGGTAGAATTTGACTCCCCGGAGGGGCTACATGCTCATCCTACTGGGAATGAAGCCTGATTTCTAGAAGCTGGAGGCAGGGTGGGAACAGGAGAGGAGAAAGAAAGGTTTGAGAACCAAGGAGGCGCTTAGACTTTACAGAGGCATCCCCAAGGACTCTGACCCCTGGAACATTCAACCCTATCTTGCCTGCCTGCAGGGCATATTAGGGCCATCTATCTGTCCCCAATCTGTACCTGTCCACGCCTCTCCCACATCTCAGCTCATAGACTCTTATGTCATTAAGCCCTCACTCTCTCTACATCAATAAAAGCATAGTTTGAGTATCCCTTATCCAAAATGCTTGGGACTAGAAGCGTTTCAGGTTTCAGAATATTTTTTTATTTGGGAAATTTGCATATACATAATGAGATATCTTGGGCATGGAACCCAAGTCTAATCATGACATTCATTTGTTTTGTATACACCTTATACACATAACCTGAAGATAATTGTAGATAATATTTTTAGTGCACCTGTGTTTTGACTGCGACCTGTCACGTGAGGTCAGGTAGGAAATTTTCCACTTTTGACATCATGTCAGCACTCAAAAAGTTTTGGATTTTGACGTATCTCAGATTTGGGATTTTCAAATTCGGGATATTCTACCTGTACTCACAACAGCAGTGGCACTACTGATGGTCTTAATAGCTCTGTGCCACGATCTGTCCTAAGCACCTCAGATGACTTGCCCCATTGAAATTTCATAGCAGCAGCAGCACCTGGTTCAGACAGGTTAAGTAACTTCCCCATGATCACAGTCAGGATTGCCACTCAGTCTAGCTGACCCCAAAGTCCTGTTCTTTACCACCAAGTGTCACCTCTGCTTTAGCTCAGCTGTCCCATGGCCCTTGGCCAGGTCCTCCTGCACTCCTATTATGGTGGTCATGTCACTCCTGAACTCCTACTTCCGACACCTTTCAAGCACTCCTGCTCCTCCACTTGCTGGCAAGTGTCAGAAGACCCCTCTCACTTCCGCCACAGTAGCTGCGGCTACTTTCCTCACTCATCATCCACTTCATCCTCACCAGAACCATCTAGTCCAAGACGGTTGATCTGCTGCTCACTAGCTGCAGAAAGTAACTGCACCCCCTCCTCTTGTCCCAGCCTGGAGCCCCTGATGGCTTCTCCTCACTCCTCAGCCATTTAGAGTCTAGTCCCAACGGAGCTGCCTCCTGAAGCCCTACTCCAGCAGCCCAGGACAAGCCCCATCTATGTCCTTGTGGTTCACACTGTGGGTCCCTCTTTTCATCCTTTCATGGTGATTTCATCGGACAATTTGGAATGGAAGGTCCCCAGGGCAGAGTAGTGGCTTCACGCTGTGACCGTGGTGACACACTGTTCATCTGAGGCTCCAACATTACTTGCTGAGTAATAATGGACCTGTCACCCTTTAATGTATGTGTGTTCTATTCCACCTAATAAGCTGCCTGGTGACAGGAACTACGTGTGACTTATGGCACACTCACAGCCCAGACATGCCAGAGGTGCTTGTGATGAGAAAGTGGTCCTTAGGTGTCTCAGTCCAGGACATTGGGACACTCTCTGGCAAGAAGTGATGTCACTTTACATTGCTTAATGGGACCTCCTCCTATGTAAAACGAGGTCAGGGACATCTGCCCTGCAGAATGTAAGGTGCAGGCATTCAGCGATCATAAGGGATGAGAAAAGCTTCAGCTTGTTGATGGATATCTTCCTCCTCTAGGGGTTTCCAGATTCTAAAGTCTAATCTGTTGGCTGGCACCAAAAAGAAAATCCCTTCTCCTACACTGCTGGCCCCTGAACTCTGGTCCTATATTGAAATACAGGCAAGCCAGAAAACACTGCCCTAGGGAACCATGATCGAGTTCTGGGGGAACAGGGGCATTCCTTCCAGAATCTTCCCTGCTGCTGGTATGAGACAGGGAGACTGGAACTTTGGAGGGTTTTCCCAGGGGAAAGACACAGCCCAGGCAGACACTCCTGTTTAGACTATTTTATTCCTCCGGGCTTCTGGACTTCATTGAACCCTTGCAAGACCCTCTGAGAGAGGCACTATTATTATTCCTATTTTACTGATGAGCAAACAGGCTTAGAGAAGTTACCAGTTAGCTAAACATTGAAACTAGTCTCATTCTCAAGTTCTGCCTGCTTGCATGCTCTCGCTCTCTCTCTCTCCCCCTCTCTCTCTGTCTCTCTTTATTTTTCTTCCTTTCTTACTTTTCAGTGCCAGGGATGGAACCCAGATCCTCTCACAGTAGGCAACACTTTACCTGGTTTTAAAGCTCTGCTCTTAACCACTGTGTCTTACTGATTCACATGGAGCCAGTCTGCACTATTTAAGTGTGTATTCACAAAAGCAATATTTGATGATATATATTTAGTGCACACCAGTTGGAGTTTGTAGCCATCCCACATGGCTGATCCCAGCCCTCCTGACAGCAGTGGCCAGGGCTTTGTGAGTCTCTGGCTTTGGGGAGTCAGGCCCACTCAGTCTTGGTGCCTGGCAGCAGCCCTTTAGCCAAATAGCAGGAGCCAGCCGGCACGTGCTCTCGGTCACAGAGCTCCGAGATTGTCATGGGCAGCTGCAGCTGGCCCTGGGGTTGCAGTCTTTGTGGGCACTGGCTGGTGTTGGGGCTCTTACTGTTCCAGAAATGATTAAAACCCTGATACTATCTTGATGGCTTTAGGAGACACTCCTCCACGGACTGGGATGCTACTGGTTGATATAAAATGATATATTTTTTTCAATTTATTTCATGGTGGCAGTAATTCAGACAAGGAAATATCTTTGTCTTCTACTCAAGCTTTATGCTGCTTAGAAGGGGGAAAAAATCACAGAATATCATGTAGGGATTTTTTCAGAGAATTTAATACATTAGTAACTGGGAGCTCAGAAAATGATACATTTTCTAAATTTCTGAGAGGGAACAAATGGCTTTCACTCCATCCTGAACAACAACAACAAAAGGCTAAAAGCCACGCAGTCCAAAGGTAAGATAGAACACAGCCAGGAAAGGTTTGAAAATATTACAGTGGTTTTCTATCTGACTCCCAGAAAACAGCTCTACTTATTGGTTTCCTTGAGCAATTACCCATGATTATTGCTGCCTGTTTTGGAAGGACAGAATGCAGATCTTTAAGCCATCCATACTAATTTTTAGATTGTGTTATATCTTTGTTCCTTCCACATTTACAACATTCTTAAGTCATTTTGTTGCTTACAAGAGCCTACCAAAAAGGCAGCTTTTAAGAAGAAAAAGATCTGCCACCACTGTGGGCTATCTTGTCTCCCACGACATCTTGTCTTCTCTTGGTTGCACACAATGAGCTGAATCCATTGGTAATGCTACCATTTTAAGAAATCCCTGAAGCTTCCGATTTTGCAGCAAATGCAGAATTTGGAACACCCATTCACCAGTGAAAGGCTGTGGTTTGATATAAATAATCAGTAAGTAGCTGGCTGCTAGTGGATAGAAGTTTCTTAGAACTTGAAAGGATTTGGTGACGGGAATACTGCCATGAGAGAACTAAGCATTTACTATAAACCTTTGTGCAACATTATTTTTATCAAAGTTATACAGGTCCATAGTTTAAAAGAAAGAAATGCAATTCTATAAGATGTAAACTCTCTTTTCCTATTTCTCAGAGGCCACAATTTCAAAATTTTAGCAGCTACTTCCATTGTTGTTTTAGTCAGCTTTTCCGCTGCTGTGACTAAAAGACTCAACCAACACATGTATAGAGGGGGAAAGGTTTATTTGAGGGCTCATGGTTTCAGAGGTCTGAGTCCATAGATGGCTGGTTCCATTTCTGAGGGCTCGAGGTGAGTCTGAACATCATGGCAGGCGAGTATGGTGGGGGGAAGCAACTCACATCATGATAATCAGGAGGCCAAGAGAGAGAGAGAGAGAGAGAGAGAGAGAGAGAGACTCCACTCTTCAGATACAAAATATATACCCAAAGCCATGTCCCAGTTCCCACCACCTCCAGCTACACTCTACCATTTCAGTTACCTCTCAGTTAATCCCTTTCAGGGGATTAAATCACTGTGTTAAGATTTTTATGGGGCTGGGATTGTAGCTCAGCGGTAGAGCGCTTGCCTCGCATGCGTGAGGCCCTGGGTTCGATCCTAAGCACCACATACACAGCAATAAAATAAAGACATTGTGTCCATCAACAACTAAAAAAATATTTAAAAAAAAAAAAAAAGACTCTTATAACCCAGTCATTTCTCCTCTGAACCTTCTTGCACTGTCTCACACGTGAGCTTTTGGGGGACACCTCACATCCAAACTGTAACAGTTGTTCACTCCCATCTATCTAAATAATATGCTTATGCTGTTATTTCTAGATTTTCCAATTTTAGACACTCTCCACTAACTTTCTTTCTTTCTCTTTTTTGGTACTGGAGATTGAACTCAGGGGTACTCAACCACTGAGCCACATCCCCAGCCCTATTTTGTGTTTTATGTAGAGACAGGGTCTCACTGAGTTGCTTAGCGCCTCGCCGTTGCTGAGGCTGGCTTTGAACTTGCATTCTCCTGTCTCAGCCTCCCTAAGTGCTGGGATTACAGGCTTGTGCCACCGCGCCTGGCACTCTCCACTAACTTTCTACTAAAGAAGGTGAGGAGTTGGCTTTCCTACACCTCCTCCTGCCACCCATTCATGCCTGCTCCCCTCCAACAGCACTTTCTTGCCCCCATGTTCACAACATAGTTATATGATAATTTTCCAGAGGGTCAATATTTGCTGTTTATATTACTATGACTGAAAATATTTACCTGGGAGCTACACGTATTCTATGATTACATTTCCTTTCTTTGCTTTCAGTAGAGTTAGTAGTGGTCTTTCTTTTGTACAGTTTCCGATATGCTTATCAGTAATCCATTCTTAAATGTTATAAATCATTCAAGATGCTCAAGATATTAGGAATTTTATTTACTTCATTTTTTTCCCATAGGGACCTCCATCCCATAGCTGCCTACACTCCTGCTTCAATCTGGACTTGTGTACAGTTATTATTCTGGAATCTTTTCTATAATTGTTCTGGTGATTCTTCCAGCTTTTCTCTTAAATTAACTTCCCTATTTCTGGCATACAAGGTCTCTCCTTTTTCATAGTTTACTCCTTCAGAAGCATCATGGTAAAAGATAAGGGGAAGGTGAATTTTTGAGCTCTTGTGTGAATGAAGATGTCATTATTCTACATTTATGCTTAATTGATAGTTTGTCTAGGTATAGAATTGTAGAGTAGAAACAATTTTCCTCCTCCAACTTTTCAAAACATTTTTCTATTCTCAGGGTTGCATACTGATGCTGAAAATATTAAATCAGTATAACCATGCCTATTGTTTGAAGTTGTGCCTTGTGGGTCTCCTCAATGAGTTGAGAAAAGGGGTCTTTGGGGAAGACGAAGTGGGGTCTCATGGGATGAGGCTTTGGGGTCCTGGGAGATGAAAAGGGGTCTTCAGGGAAGACGGAGTGGGGTCTCATAGGACGAGGTTAGGGGTGATGGTCCACGGAGTCACTCCACCCAGATTCCAGGGGTAGGTAAGACTGCTCTGCCAGAGCAAGACGCAGAACCCGTTTAATCCAGGAAGTACAGAGGCTTATATAGGGTCCTTGGACCAATCATGGCCCCGAGGTTACAACCAATGAGGCACGCTCTGCTGGGCATGCGTTTCATCACCATAGAATGGGAAATGAGGGAAGGGAGGGGTTGAAGGTATGGAGAGTGCTCCTACAGGTCAGTGACTACCATAATGGTAAGAACTGGAGGAATGTTGAAGGATAGGAGATCATCACTTAATAGGTATATACTTATTACAACAATAGAAATGAGAGCATTAACTTACCTTCTTAGAACTCCTTAGCTCAATGACTTTCAATGTCTCCCTCACCTTCTGCCTGAGATCAAGTTCAGACTCCTCTAAATAGCCCTCAAAGTTCCTACTCACCTTATGGGTTAGCATGTCTACTCTAGTCCAGTCTGAATAAGCTGTTCTTGTTATCCTCTGCTCTGTTTTCCTCTTTATCAACCAGGAATTCTCTCCCCTGAAAGATTCTCTCTTAAAGCAAAGTCTACACGTTTTTGAAGCTTATTTCTTCTCTATGAGATCTAAGAATGCTAATGTGCCATACACTCTGGGCTGACTCACTCAGCCTTTCCTCTAACCTCCTTGTAGTTAGAGATATTAAAATGGTGAAAATAAGATTTTTGAAATTTTCTTGCAACTAGGGTTCTGGTTCGAATTAGGTCTAACTAGATACACTCATAGCAGATTTGAAGTTGAATTGAATTGAGTTGAATTGGAGTTTGGAATTGAGTTATTCACCATAGTATCTGAAGAAGAAGAAAAAAGGTGAAGCCTAAAGTAGAAGAATTGAGCTCCCTTCTTATCCCTTAAGTCGTGCCTCGTGGGTCTCCTCCAGTTTGTTCACCCTCATTTGGAAGAACCAGATCTTCCTTCTCCATGTATTGGTCACTTAATACAGGTTTGCTGAATAAAGAATTAATGATCACTACCAGGATTTCAAGGACTGAAGTTCTCAGTAATCCCACCCACAAATAAAACAGAAACTAAGAAGGAGAAAACAAAAAGAAAGTCCCAATAAACTGATCTTGTCCTGGGGAATTCAGAGTCATCACCTTCATTGGCAACCAAGGGGTGGGTGATGGAAGCAGTGGGTGATGGTTAATTAGCACTGACCAGCCTGTCTACAGAGACCTCTGCCCAGTCCTGCCTGACTGTGGGCACTTGGTTGTGTTCATTAACCACAACAGTGGCATTTCAGCTGGTCTGGTCTATAGGGAATCTTTGCTGGGGACATGCAGGGAAGGTGCTCTCTGCAGGCTAGGCAGACCTGTGTCATCACTCAAGAACAAAGACTGGGGGCTGGGTGGTGGCTCAGTGGTAGAGCGCTTGCCTAGCATGTGTGAGGCACTGGGTTCACTTGTCAGCACTATATAAATAAATAAAATAAAGGTCTACTGACAACTAAAAAAAAAAAAGAACAAGGACCCACAGCTCTGAGCTGACAGCTGAGTTAGAGAGTAGAGACTGGGCTAACCTTACAGTGGAAGCTAGGTGTAGAGGTGAAAAGAGTGCAGAACACCATCTTCCTTGACAGGAACCACTCCTGTAGTCCTTGAGTTCCTTAAATCTGCAGTACTTTGTTCTCATCTGAGCCCCATCAAAAACCTGTGAAGCAGGAGTTTCTCCTCAACCTCCCTCACTCTACCAGGCATCCAGTTCATTTCCCACTTGCAAATATCACAAGAATATCATTCTCTAACAACATTCATGCATTCTTCCAAACTGAGCTCCATGAAGTCCCTCATTGTTCTCCAGAGAATTCATGCATGTCTGCCCTTGTGTCACTTCTGACACAGAGAAGAAGACTACTTTGAGAGCAATTGACAGGTCAAAGACAACATGTTCCCCAAATCAGAGAAGTTAATCTTACAGCTTGTTCTCAAGGAGGTCTTTCCAATATGATATAAATCTAAACATCACCTCGAATTCTATTTGTATGGAGGCAACACACATATGCTCAAATATGTAAATAAATGGCTGAAAACTATATTCATAAAATAATCATTAACCATGTGCTCACCAAGAATCCCAGGGAACTAGAAAGAACAGTGGAAATCAGAAGAATCAGAGGCAGAGGCAATAACTAAGTTACATGAAGACATGTACCTATGATGGAAGTTCCAAGAACGTTGTCTCATTTAATTCACACCTTAGGAGTTAAATATCATTAAGCCCATTTTACAAAGGAGGAAACTGAGAGTCAGAAAAGTTAAGGTATTTGTCCGAGGTCACATTGCTGGTATCTAGATTTGGACTCAAACCACATGATTCCCAGTCCTGGGCTCAGTGTTTGTTTTTATCTATGTGAGAATACAAATAGATGATGAGAAGCAGGAAGGAGCTGGGAGAGGCAGAGTATCCATTCATGTTCTTAGGATGGGAACCAAGGGGAAAGGTAAATAGACCTTTTTTGTCCTAAGACAGTTTTTCAAGATTTGTGATCCACTCTTTCCTATAGGGACAGAGATGGAAGTTAGACAAGTGGAAGTGCCCTGGAGCCAGGAAAAATCTTATGTATTTCTCAAGAGGTCTTTGATCCTAGAAGACATTCTCCTTAGTCTGGAGTTTAGAGAGGCTTCCAGAAATTCAGAGGTGGACTGAGAGGCGATCTCTTTCTCCACCCCTGCTCACCCAAAGCACCTCCATCACAATTGATTAGGTACACTGGTTTTCCCCATACTGGAGAGTTTAAGCCAGGCATAGTGGGGCACACCTGTAATCCTAGCTACTCGGAAGGCTGAGGCAGTAGGATCACAAGTTTGAGGCTGACCTGGGTGATTGAGTAAGACTCTATCTCAAAGTAAAATGGAAAGAGCTGAGGGGATAGCTCAGTGGTAGAGCACTTGCCTAGCATTCATGAGGCCCCATGTTCAACCTCCAGAACCACAAAAAGGAAAGAAAAAAAAAGTCCCCAAACCAATCTGGCACTGCACAGCTTTGAATCAAGTGTCTCATCAAGATTTCTGTCATTTACTCACATATTCATTCACCTAATGAGTACTTTCAAAATTTCAATGAAGTACTGAATTCTGTTCATAGCTTTGTAATTCCTGAAAGAAAAGTTTCTCATTCTCCTTTGAAAAGTTTGCCATTGCTAGGTGTGGTGTGCACACCTGTAATCCCAGCAACTTGGGAGGCTAAGGCAAGAAGATCACAAATTTGAGGCCAGCCTCAGCAATTTAGCAAGACCCTGTCTCAAAAGAAAAACTAAACAGGGCTGGGGATATAGCTCAGTGATACAGCACCTCTGAGTTCAGTCCCCAGCACAAGAAAGAATGAATGAAAGAAAGAAAAGCCTGCCATTTTAGAGAAAAGACTAGAAATACTCAAATCAGTTATAGATTGACCTAGAGTATAAATGATCAAGTGCCTTTAAAAAAATGATATAGTCGGGCTGGGTTTGTGGGTCAGTGGTAGAACGCTTGCCTTGCATGTGTGAGGTACTGGGTTCGATCCTCAGCACCACATAAAATAAATAAACAAAGGTATTGTGTCCATCCACAACAACAACAAAAAGATATGGTCCATGTGAACATTATTTTGTTTTTATTTTTAAAATAATGTAAAGGTTGGAATTATGAATTTATTTTACACACATGCAGAAAGTAAATAGAAATATAAGCTTTTCATGGGATCTCTTTTATTTTTTTATTTTTTATTTTTTCATGGGATCTCTTTTAGTAGAGATCAAACTGGAGTTAAAAACCATCAGAGATAGTAGGCATCTTAATTTGGAATCCCATCCCTCATCATAAACTTATACCACAATAGATATATGTTCGTCTATTTTGAACATGAATTTTTTTTTTTTTTTGGTACTGGAGATTGAACTCAGGGGTACTCAACCACTGAGCCACATCCCCAGCCCTATTTTGTGTTTTATGTAGAGACGGGGTCTCATTGAGTTGCTTGCACCTTGCTGTTGCTGAGGCTGGCTTTGAACTCGCGATTCTCCTGTCTCAGTCTCCCTAAGTTCTGGGATTACAAGCGTGGGCCACCATGCCCGGTGAACATGAATTTTTTAAAAAAAATATTTTTCATACTTTTGAAATGATTTATCTAAGAGTATCTCATTTTAGTTGTGATTGATCATTATTTTCTGGCAATATGTTGCCTACCCAGAAATTTTGGGGAGGGGCAAAAATGTAATATGCAAATAATTTTCAAATATGATAGTTTTACAAATAGTAATTTTAACAATGACAAGTGACAAAAAGTGACATGTTATAAGATATTTAATCTAGCAAATATTAATTTTGATTTTGTGATTTTCTTTTAGAATCAAAGGCCAATAAATAGGTTTCACAAGCCAGATGTGGTGGAGGCATGCCTGTAATCCCACCAGCTGGGAAGGCTGAGATAGGAGGATCATAGGGTCAAAGCCAGGCTCAGCAATTTAGTGAGACCCTACACAACTCTAAACCCTGTCTCTAAATAAAATGTAAAAAAAGGGCTAGGGATGTGGCTCAGTGATAAAGTATCCCTGGGTTCAATCCCTGATTCCAAAAACAAAACAAAACAAAAAATAGGTTTCACATCTGATTGTTGAAAAGACAACATATAGACCCTAGGATTGTTTCCAGATGCCAATGGATAAAAATGACCTGAATTTGGTATAAAAAACACAAATAAGGGGAGTGCGCTAATATATGCATATGTATAATTAAAACTTCCTGTACTGGTTTTTCCTTCCTCTGCTGAGAACACAAAAGAGGTAAGAAGCACCAGAAGTCTGACAGGTACTGATTTCCACCAGAACTGGGCCTCCACCTCCTGTTCTTGGGATCACTGAGGCTGTGGTGACTCAGGGCAATGAGTTTGGAGGCCAGTGGGAGGCCTGTCAAAATCAGGCAGTACTCATCAAAGTGAGGACCCTAGAACCAAGCATTGCTTGGCATTGCCAACAAGCTTATGATTTCCACCAAGGCGACTGGGATCTGTGCGGCCCTCTACTCCCCACCAGTTTCGGTCCCTACTGTAATCCAACTAGTGTCTTCTAGATGCTAAATCTTGGATGTATCTCAGTAACCCCTACCAGCTGAAATATTTTATGGTTAGAATATCCTACCTTTCTCACGTGACATTATGGTCAAAAGGGATGCCCCTCCCTAATCTCTTTGTATCTTCAGGAAGACAGTGAGGCTGCTCCCTACAGCGACTACATGGCAAATTGTCTCAAAATCCTTTGCATGTACCACAGAGAGGGAGAAGTGTGTCCTGAGGTCCAGGCTACTGTGTGGGCCAGCCTGGGCTGGGTCTGTGGGTAAAGAATAGGATGACGTGGGGCTGGGGTCGTGGCTCAGCGGTTGAGCGCTTGCCTGGCATGTGTGAGGCACTGGGTTCGATCCTCAGCACCACATAAAATAAATAAAGATATTGTGTTCTACAACTAAAAAAAAAAAAAATAGAATAGGATGACGTGAGCGGATAAAGGAGAGCGATGGTGAACAGATCACAGTCTCTACCCTGAGGGGACTGTATTTTAGGTGGGAAGGTACCATGACTGGGGACACCCCTACCAAGGTAAGAAGTCCTGGTCTGTGTGAGGGGCACAGCAAATCAGAAAGGAGAGAGAGGATGGAGACTCCTTGGAAAAGATGGTGATTAAAGCGGGCAGGTGCTGCACCCTCTCGGGCATGCCCGAGGCCGTTTGCCTGCCCCGTGGAATCACTCAGCTTCTCTGAGTTCCTGTCTTGTTATGGACTCTTTCCTCTCTTCCCCCTCCCAGAAGTATTGGCAAGCTGCTTTAGCCATTTGTGTTTCTTTACATTTTCAAGGCCAGAGGTATATCTTCTCTGATAGATAATGGCCCTCAGTTAAGACTAGCAAAAGCTATTTTGCTTGATGTATTAGCGCCCTATTTTAGAATAATCCTATTCCCTTGATTCTTTAGTATTTACAATTTTTGTAAGTACCGATTATATTTTCTAAGTCAAAGTGGGGTAAAATTAGTGCATTGTACCCTGTTGTTGCCGCCTTCTGGAGTAGTCCGTCTTACATATTTGAACAATACCACCTGGGTGTAATTTTAAAAGGTAAGAGCTCAATTCTTTAAAAAACACTTAGATGGGCAGTGTGAGCTCTCTCTGAGGATTCTCACATTAGGAGTGCTTTACATATATCACACAAAAGGAAAATGCATTCTGAGGGGATCGGGGCTCATCTGAGCTGAGAGCCAGACCTGATGAATTGTGGCAAATGGGCCCCTTTCTGCCAGCTGCACACTGTCGGCCAGGTGACATTGGAGGCTGTCTTCATTAGTGGGCTTTTGATTTGGGGAACTAAAGAGACCCTGGTCATCCTCACTGGCGGGGGACTGTAAAAGGTCAGGCCCAATCACACATAGTAGTCCTCTCCAGGGTTCCCAGCTAATCCAGACTATGCATTTACAGTGCAGTTCCTGTCCACCTGGAACAGCCCTCAAGGGCTTTGGACCTCACTGCTGGATAATCTGAAACTCCCAGGATAAAGAATTCGGGATGTCCTGGTGAGTAGCAGCCTTAGGAGTTCTGGTAGGTCAGTATAGAGAGAAAGGAGTATGAGCTGAAATAGTCAGGGAAGGCTTCCTGGAGGAGAGGGACTTCGGTAGGACCCAAAAGGGTGGCTGAGATTTAGATGGGCAGAGCAGAGGACAGAAAGAGAACTTGACCGTGAGCCATGAGCTGGATGTGCTCTGATCCCAAACATGGCCTCCACTCGGTCATGAGAGACCACCCCTTTGGGAAGTTCTTAGCCGCCAGCTCCTTTCCTGTTCTGCCAAACTCGTCACTTCATTGAGTTTCATCCATGGGCCATAGATTCTGTCCCGCTCCCTTAAAAAATTTTTAAATTAAAAAAACACATCAAAGCACAGAGAATTATATAACGAATGCCCATGTGCCTGTCATCCAGAACAGGAAAATATTTTATCATATTTATTCAGATGTGTATATAAGAAGATGAATTTTATGGATAATAGATTCTTCTATGTCCGTCCCCAGTCCTGGCCTCCTCATAAGCTACAATAATAAATTTGGTTTGTATCCAGTTAATGTTTTCATAGGTTTTAATTGTGTGGGTGTTTTATTGACCTAATCAAAGGTGATTTCCCTTTATTTTTTACTGTAAGCCTCAGATTCTAAAGTGTGGAATTAGCTGAGCTGAGATGGTAGAATGGAGAAGACTGGGAAGAAGTGACCCTTACTGTTCCTAGGGACACAGACCACAAGTCTTTTGGGGCTGTCATTGAAAGATATTCAGAACCTTGATGTGTGTTGGCTACTGACTGCTTTCCATCAATCTTATAAGAAGCAGACAAGTGAAGGCATTCTTGAAGCAAAGGAAGATGAGTGTCACCTGCCTCCCCAGTCCTGGCCTGACAAATGGGTCTTTGCCCTCTGGAGGCTGTTTATAATTGGCTTAAGACAGAGGCCAGGGCTGGGGATGTCACTCAGTGGTATAGCACTTGCCTGGCATGGGCAAAGCCCTGGGCTCCATTCCCAGTATTACCATAAATAAATAAATAAATAAATAAAACCAACAGATTGAAGGACAGGGCCTGGACAGAATCAGGAGACAGGGCTTCTCAGAATCAAGGATTGCCCATCTAAATCCTGGCCACCCTTTCAGGTCCTACTGAAGTCCTTGTCCTCCAGGAAGCCTTCCCTGACTATTCCAGGTCACACAGCCATCTCCTGACCTATCAGAATCCCTAAGGCTGCTATTCACTAGCATATCATTAATTCTTTATCCCTTGAGTTTTAGATTATCCAAGAGAGGATTTGGGTTTCAGATTATTAGCCCATGGAACTCCCTGGAAACAGACAGACAGGAAACTTGCTAAGAGAACTGTATTGCCAAAGAATCACCCATTCTACAGACACAGCCAGCTTCTAAGGCAGTCCCGCAGCTCCTGACCTACACCAAAAGATCTTAAAGCTGGATGACCTCAGTAGAGTTTTTCTCCCTAATGCCCACCTCTGATGCCCCACTTTCCTTCTTGTGCTAGCAATAGTACCACTGGACTCTGATGGCCTAGAAGTCATCCTTAGAGGTTCTGCCTATGAAGCTTGCTCCTTCAACCTTCCAAAGATTTCACAAGCACTGTTTCTCTGTGTCAGATATCTAGAGTGGAGTTTGTTTTCTAATCTCTGCCATAATTGCCTACACATCCTACTTTTCCCCCTCTATGCAGAGCCCCAATTTTGTTCTGCCGCCTGTATAAGTCAATGATCAAAATCAATCTCGGGGGTCCCACTTCTTTGCAAATGGTTTGGGAAAGAACATGGACACAATTTTGGACCTTAAAGGAGTCTAGAAGGGAAGGCTACTGAGTGCTCGGGCTAAGGAATCTTTGCTTTCTGATAGAGATGTTCAGTTGGATGTTACTGCATTCGCACATGGGACCTGGAACTGTGGTGGTCATGTGGTGACCAAGACAGGAGTTAGGCTAAGGAAAACACATTCAAAGTTTGTGAATGAAAATATGGATAAACCTAAGATGTATTTAAACTGCTGAACTCAATATCTTGAACTTTTCCTACTTTTAGATTTCTGATTATGTTGAGATAAATAATCACTTCATCAATGAAGCCATTCTCAGCTTAGAATCCTCCCCTACACCCTCAGTACTAGGGATTGAACCAGGAGATCTACCACTGAGCTACACCCCTAGTCCTTATTTTATATTTTAAGACAGGGTCTCCCTAAGTTTCCCAAGCTGACCTCAAACTTGCAATCCTCCTGCCTCAGCCTCCAGCATAGCTGAGATCACAGGCCTGTGTCATGGCTCCGGGTGATCTTGGGTTTCTTTTACTTGCATTTAAAAGATCCTAACTGATAGGGTATACACAAATAATTGTATATTTGATTACATATTTGTAACCATAAACAATATCATACTGTTTTGTGTCTTTCAATTTTGCTTAGATGAAAGCATCTATGTTATGTTCTGCTATTCTTTTTCTGCTACATATTTTCTATTCATGTTGATACCATTAAAAATAGCCCATTCAAGCTGGGCACAGTGGTGCACGCCTGTAATCCTAGAGGCTCAGGAGGCTGAGGCAGGAAGATCGCGGTTTCAAAGCCAGCCTCAGCAAAAGCCAGGTGCTAAGCAACTCAGTGAGACTCTGTCTCTAAATAAAATACAAAATAGGGCAGGGGATATGGCTCAGTGGTCGCGTGCCCCAGAGTTTAATCCCCGTTACCAAAAAAGAAAAAATAGGCCATTCATTTTAACCCATATAGTAGCTTGTTGAATTAACACAGCACAAGTTAGTCCTTTTCCTCTTATTGCACAATACAAACAATTCTGCAGTGAACGTTCTTGTAACCTCTCCTTGAAGACACATGTGAGTGTTTTCCTGGGTATTTATCTAAAGATGGATCTGCCGAGGCCCAGCATATTCACATTTTGCTGGATATTGCCAAGTTGATCTCCAGAGTGGTTGTGTCAATTTGTATTCCCACCATCATGTGTGAGAGTTCCTATTTCCCCATATCCTTTCCAACAGTCAGAATTTATTTTCTGTTAATCTTAGGTGTGTGAAATTATCTCTCATTGTGATTTTAATTAGTACTTCCTTGATTAGAGTGAGACTGAGCCTTTTAAACTCTGTTTTTAGGCTCTATAAGTTTCTTCTTACATGAATTATACACTTTTCTACTTGGTTGTTTGTAATTCTTCATTCTGAATGGTAATCTTTTGATTGTTAGATATGATGTAAATACCTTTCCCAGTCTACTGTGAGACTATTTTGTTTATGGTGTCTTTAATGCCACAAAATTCGTTTTTCAGCTTTTTCCTTTACAATTTCTTCATTTGTGTGTGTGTTTCTTTTCTTTTTTTTTAAAATTATTCCTTGTCTCAAGGTCATAAATGTGTTTTCTTATATTTTCTGCAAATAGCTTAAATTTTTTGTTTTATTTTTAATTAATAAACCTTATTTTGAGGAGCAGTTTAAAGTCTGTGGCAGAACTGTGTAGAAGGTACAGAGATGGTAGCTTTGGCATTCTAGCTGAAAAGACAGAGCCATACCCATGGTTGTCTAGGTTTTCTCTTATGTGATTTTTAAAGGAATTTTATAATTTATGTTTTAATTCAGGTCAGTGATTAATTTTGAGTTAATTTTTGTTTTTTATGTTGTTGTTGTTGTTGTTATTATTATTATGTGTGTGTGTGACCCTGAGGATTGAACCCAGGGCCTTGCAACTTACTAGCCAAATGCTCCACCACTGAGCTACATCCCCAGTCCTTTGAGTTAATTTCTGTGAAGGGTTTATAAGTCCATGTCTAGATTTTCTTTTTGCACGTGGATGTCCAGTTACCCCATCATCATTTGTTGAAAAAAATATTTTCTTCAACATACTGCTTTTGCACTTTCGTCAAAGATTAGTTGATTATATTTTTGTGAGTTTCTCTTGGGCTATTTTGTTCTATTGCCCTTTTTCTCTTTTTTTTCATTGATTTTTGCATTGTCTTGGTTACTGTAGCTATAAAGTAAGTCTTGAAGTTGGGTAGTGTTGGTCCTCTGACTTTGTCCTCTCAAGAGTGAGTTTGACAAAAAACTTAACACCAAAAAAACTAAACAACCCAATCAATAAATGGGCCAAAGAGCTGAACACAAACTTCACAGAAGAAGGTATACAATCCATCAACAGACATATGAAAAATGTTCAACATCTTTAGCAATCAGAGAAATGCAAATCAAAACTACCCTAAGATTCCATCTCAAGAGTCAGAATGGCAATTATCAAGAATGCAAACAACAATAAGTGTTGGCGAGGTTTTGGGGAAAAAGGCACACTCATACACTGCTGGTGGAACTGCAAATTGGTACAACCAATCTGGAAAGCAGTATGGAGATTCCTTAGAAAGCTTGGAATGGAACCACCATTTGAGCCTGCTATCCCACTCCTTGGTCTATATTCAGAAGACTTAAAAACACCATACTACAGTGCTGCAGCCACTTCAATGTTTATAGCTGCTCAATTCACAATAGCTAAACTGTGGAACCAACCTAGATGCCCTTCGATAGATGACTGGATAAAGAAACTGTGGTATATATACATAATGGAATATTACTCAGCAATAAGAGAGAATAAAATTATGGCATTTGCAGGTAAATGGATGGAGTTGGAGAATATCATGCTAAGTGCAGTAAGCCAATCTCAGAAAACCAGATGCCGAATGTACTCATTGATAAGTGGATGCTGATCCATAATGTGGGCAAGGACAAAGGAACAATGGTGGATCTCTGTTCACAGGAGTGAAAGGGGGGAGGGGGCATGGGGACAGCAAAGGTGGTGGAATATGATGGTCATAATAACCCTAACTTTATGTATGACTGCATATATGTTGTGATTCTATACAACTTACAACTAGAGAATTGATATGTTATCCTCTATCTATGTACAATGAATCAATTTGCACTGTTAACATGTAAGCCTAAATAAAACAAAACAAAAAAAAAGAGTAAGTTTGAAAAAATAGCTACTACAGTGACGCAGCCACTTCAATGCTTATAGCAGCTCAATTCACAATAGCTAAACTGTGGAACAAACCTAGATGCCCTTCAATAGATGAATGGATAATGAAACTGTGGTATATATACACAATGGAATATTACTCAGCAGTTAAAGAGAATAAAATTATGGCATTTGCAGGTAAATGGATGGAGTTGGAGAATATCATGCTAAGTGAAGTAAGCCAATCCCCAAAAACCAAAGGCCCAATGTTCTCTTTGATAAGTGGTTGCTGATCCATAATGTGAAGGAGGACACGGGAAGAATGGAGGAAATTTGGTCACAGGGGTGAGAGGAGGGAGGGGGCAGGGGGACAGTAAATATGGTGGAATATGATGTACATCATAGCCCTAGGTTTATGTGTGATTGCATGTATGTTGTGATTCTACATCACATACAACCAGAGGAATGAAAAGTTGTGCTCCATCTGTGTACAATGAATCAAAATACATGCTGCTATCATGTATACCTAAGTAGAATAAATGAATAAATAAAATTAAGAAAAAACAAAACAAAGAGTGAGTTTGACCTTTTGTCCCCCCAAAACAAAGCACCCTCAAAGTTATCCACAAAATAACTTGCTGGGATTTTGATTGGATTTGCGTCAAATCTACATATCAAGTTGGGAAAAAGTAAAATTCTGGCACTCCTATCCATGAATATGAAAATTTTCTTCTTAGCTGGGCATGGTGGCGCAAGCCCGTAATCCCAGCACTTAGGGAGGCTGAGACAGGAGAATCACGAGTTCAAAGCCAGCCTCAGCAACGGTGAGGCACTAAGCAACTCAGTGAGACCCTGTCTCTACATAAAACACAAAATACAGCTGGGGATGTGGCTCAGTGGTCAAGTGCCCCTGAGTTCAATCTCCAATACCAAAAAAAAAAAAAAATTTCTTCTTTAGTTTCTCTTTTATATTTTTATCAGTTAATAGTTTTCTTCATTATAGTTCTTGCACAAGTGTTGGTACATGTATTCTTACATATGTCATTTTTAGGGGGTGATAAAGTAAATAGGAAGTTTTAATTTTTTTGACTAGAGATTGAACCCAGGGGTGCTTTATCACTGAGCTGCATCCCCAGCCCTGTTTCTTCTTCATTTTGAGACGAGGTCTTGCTAAGTTGCTGAAGTTAGCCTCAAACCTACAATTCTCCCTCTGCCTCCCAAGTCATTGGGATTACAGATGGAATATTACAGGGTAATATGTGTTTAATTTCAAATTAAAATTCCACTTGTTTGTTGTACATATACAGGAAAGCAATTGACAATCGTATATTAATTTTGCACATGTAACCTTGCTGTCATCACTTATTAGTTGCAGGAATTTCTTTGTCTTTTGTGGTGCTGGAAATCAAACCCAGGGTCTCATGGATGCAAGGCAAGTGTTCGACCACTGAGCTATGCCTTGTCCCCAGCATTTTAAAAAATGATTCTTTTGGATTTTCTACATAGACAATCATACATATGCAAATACAGTTTTGTTTCTTCCTTTTCCATCTGTATACATTTTATTTCCTTTTCTTGTCTTATTGTGTTATTAGGACTTTTCAATAGGATGTTGAAAAGCAGTAGTGAGAGGGTGCTTTGTTCCTGATCTCAACAGGAAACCTTTGGTTTTCCATAATGGAGTAGGATGTTAGTGGCAGGGGATTGCTCAAATTGGCCCCTTTGTCATTATGCAATGCCCCTGTTACTATCCTTGCTCTCAACTCTGCTCTGTCCAAAATTAATATAGTTACATCTGCTTTTTCCTGTCCTTGATACTGGCAATTGAATCCAGGGCCGCTTGAATCCACAGGTGTTCAACTACTTCCTATTTTTTATTTTGAAACAGAGTCTCACTAAATTGCCAACACTGACCTTGAACTTGTGGTCCTCCTGCCTCAGCCTCCTGCGTTGTTGGGATTACAGGCCTGTGCCACCGCACCCAGCTTCACTTTCTTTCGATTATTGTGAACTCCATCCATTTAGTTTTCATCTATATGCACCACTTTATATTTAAAGTAGATTTCTTACAGACAACATGTAATTGGGTCTTATTAAAATCCACTTTGACAATCTGTCTTCTAATTGGTGTGTTTAGACCATTGACCCCCAGAGTGATTATTGATATGGTGGAATCATGTGTGTTACTCAGTTGTATTAGTTGCCTTTCTTCTTTGGTCCTCTTTTTTGTCTTCCATACTTTTCTGCCTTTTGTGGTTTTGAGCATTTTATATGATTACATTTTCTCACCCTAGCATATCGATTATAATTCTTGCTTTACTTTCTTCATGGTTGCCCTAGAATTTATAATATACATTTACAACTAATTCAAGCCCTATTTCAATATCCAATCATGGATAGAGCAAATACTTGAAAATAACAAAAATAATCTTAATTCTTCCCGTCTGTCCCTTGTATCAATGCTGTCATTTATTTTTGTCCACACTGAAACCTCCAGCTATCTGTCATTTATTTCACATATAAACACATACACAAGATATGTGGATTCACAAGTTCATATAACTGAATACATCGCTGTTATAATTTTGAACAAACTATTGTTTATTAGGTCAACTAAGGATCAGAAAAATATGTTTTTATTCTCCCTTCACTTATTCATTCTCTGAAGTTTCTGACCACTATCATTTTCTTTCTTTCTGAATAACTTATTTTAACATTCCATTAGCCTCCAAATATACCTGGTAACAGATTTTCCAGGTTTTTGCTTGTCTGAGAAAAACAAAACCTTCTTCACTATTGAAGTATAATTTCATAGGGTACAGAATGCTAGCATGGTTTTCTTCTAACTTTCTAAATATTTCATTCCATTCTTTCCTTACATGAAGAAAAGCTGGGTTTCAGTTTTATCTTTTCTCTATAAGTAAGGGTTTTATCCCTTTGGCTTCTTTCAAGATTTTTTTTTTCCCCTAAAGTTTGTTCTATGTTCTATGCCTATTTAGGGTCTTTTTTGCTTATTGGTTTTGCTTTGTTTTGCTCTGAAGGCTTTTATCCTGCTTTATTTCTGAGCTTACTGGATCTGTAGTTTGGTGGCTGACATTAATTTGGTGAAAATTCTCAGTCACTATTGCTTCAAATATTGTTTCTATCCCTTTCTTTCTCCTTCTGTTATTCCCATTGTGTGTATGTTAGTTCTTGGAGACTCTGGTTTTTTGTTTGTTTTTATTTTTGTTTTTAAACTTTGTTCTCATTGCCTTTCAGTTTTGGAAGTTTGTGTTTTTGTAGCCCGAAGCCAAGTAAGTCTTTCCTCAGCTGTGTCCAGTCTACTGATAATAAGGCCGTCAAAGGCATTCTGCATTTCTGATACAAAGTTTTTGATCACTAGGATTTATTTATTTTTTCTTAGATTTTCCATTTTTTTGTTTATGTTATCTGTCTATTCTTGCATTTTGTTTGCTTTTTTTTTTTTGTGAAAGCCTTTAGCGTGCTGGTTGTAGATTTTCTTTTTTTAAATCCTCATCTGAAAAATCCAACATTCCTGCAACATCTGACTCTGATTCTGATACTGTTCAGTGTCTTCACATTATGTTTTTTTGTTTGTTTGTTTGTTTGTTTCTTTTGCCTTTTAGTATGCCTGAAATTTTATTTTATTTATTTATTTATTTATTTTTTAAGGAGGCACTAGGTAAAAGTATCTGTGGTGAATAAGCCGGTCCTAACATAGTGGTAAGGTCTGGGGGAGGGGAAGTGTTCTCCCAATCTGTGACTGGCTTCCAGTCTTTGCGGGAGTCTGATACCTCACACTGGGAACTTCTCCACTGCTTCTCAGTTTCTCACTCCCCTTAGGTGGGACAGAGGAATGCCCTGGTAAGAGTTGTGCGTTCCCCTTCCCTGATGTGAGACTCTGGAGGGAATTGAAATTGGGTGTTTCTCTTGCCCCAGGTAGTTTGGGCTCTGATAAAACACCCCTGGTGAACAGCTTCTCAAGGACAGGTCCTGGCTAGGAGAACCGAGTGCTCTGGTGTATTCCAAACTGGTTTCCTTTTCTCTTCCCCTGGAGAGAAAAGGAAACTGGGAGATTTCTCTCTGAAATTCACTGGAGACCTGGTAGAACTTCCACAGACCAACCTGAGAAGTGAGAGCACCTTCCCACCACTGGCTTCCGCAGAGTTTTTCTCTCTCAGGCTTGTCCACACTGAGCTTCTAGCAACCTGTCATTACAGTTCAGGTGTTCCTACCCTGGGACTGGTTCCCATGGAGGTTTTTTGCTCAAATAAGTTGTGATTCTGTTTTCACCTGTCTCTGCAATTTTGGAGGCAGTGGTTGTCCTATAACCTGTCTTCTCTTATGAATCTCAGAAGTTGTCAATTTTTAGTTTGTTTAGCTTTCTACCTGATGTTAGATCAGAATGAAGATTTCCAAGCTCCTGACATGCTGGTTTGGAAACCAGACGTCTGAAGTTTTGTTTTTTCATATATATCCTTTTACTAAGTTCGGAGTTTAATTTTGAATAATACAGACATCAAATTTTATCCTATTTTTATATGGTTAGCCATGTGGTACAACAACAGTTATTGAATGATCCATTCTTCACTTATTTTTCAGTGCTACCTCTGTAATATATCAAGAGCCTACATATATTTGAGCCTGTTTCTGAGCTTCTGTTTTATTCCATTTTTCTTTTTCTCATATGGCCTTAATTGCTATATTTTTATAATAACAGTTCTAGGTTAACATGCTGGCAATCAATTTACTGAAAGCCATTTTTTTCCATCTTAACAGCTTTGTTGAGTTTTATAGTTTATATGCCTTAAAATTCATCCATTGCAAGTATACAATTCAATGGTTTTAGTAAATTTATAGAACTGCACAATCACTGCAAATCAGTTCTAGAATATTTCCATCATTGGATAAACTTCCTTCATGCTCTTTTATAGTTAATCCCCACTCCTCTCACCCCTCCCCCAGCCCTAGGCAATCATTGACCTACTCTTTGTCTCTATTAATTGGTCCTCTCCATACAAATCTTATATATGGAATTGCACAATATGTAATATTTTGCATCTATGAAAGCCAATTTACAAGCCAATCCATCTCATGTCCAATTTGCTAAACTTACCATATTTACTAACTTATCAAAAATTTTAAGAAATAGCTTTCTTAAATGTATTAAAGAATTATAATATTCTTCTTAAGACTATATTCACAAATATATATGAATATATATTTTATGTATATGTAAATATATTTGTGAATATATATTTTATGTGAATATATATTTTAAATTACATTTTTCTTGGCAGCATTTGAATATACTTAATTTGCCAAAAGTTATAAAGAACATACTCATGTATACAATTGATCTTGTGTATATTGCTTAGAAGAATATGTAAATGAAGACTATCTTATTATGAAGTCATTATACCCATGAAGAACATATCCTTCAAATACAGAGTATTGAATATGCCCTTAACTATATTTATTGTGTTGTATATATTACATTCTTGCTCAGAATTCTAACTAAAGGATAACTAACAGTTAAGAGTATTTCTTAAAAGACATTTATGGATACACAGTATATCTCATAAATTCTGTGAATCAGTCAGTCATTTGTGAAATTAATCCTTCAGCAAATTGACTTTTGGGAAATTGGCTTTTGGCAAACTGGTCATTTATTCAATTGGCCATTTGACAAACTGATGTTTGGTGAATGGGGCCAACCTCATAGTATGTCTTGATAGCTTATGGAGAAAATCCTTTATCATTTTTGTTTGTCAGATTTGTCTAGGTTTTACTTATGCATTTATACCTATGAATCTCAGAATCAGATTAAATGTTAAGAAAAATTCTATTTTAATTACAGGGATATAAAGTCTTGACTAATACATTGTTATTTTGTCCAAAAGTGCCAGTAATTTTGTATGTTGCTGCTGTACCCAGCAGCTTTGCCAAATGCTCTGATTAGTTCCAAGAGTTTGGTTTTGGGATTTTCTATGTAGATAATTATGTTGTCTACAAATAATATTTTTTTTCTTCCTTATATCTACCTTCTTGCTGGAGTTATTGCATTCTCTAGAACCTCCAGTACAATGTTGTGTAAGAAGATTCATGTCTTGTTCTTGCCTTCGAAAAATCCTGCTAAAATTTAAACATTAAGTAAGATGTTACTATAGATTTTTTAAAATATTTTTTATTTGTAGGCAGACGCAATAGCTTTATTTTTATTTATTTTAATGTGGTGCTGAGGATTGAACCCAGTGCCTCAACCACACTAGATGAGTGCTGTACCATTGAGCCACAACCCCAGCCCTACTATAGATTTTTGATGATACTATTTATCGGATTAAAAAAGGTCCCTTCTAGCCAGGTGCAGTGGTGCATTCCTGTAATCCCAGCACTTTGGGAAGCTGAGACAAAAGAATTGTGAGTTCAAAGCCAGCTTCAGCAACAGCGAGGTGCTAATCAACTTGGTGAGACCCTGTCTCTACATAAATCACAAAATAGGGCTGGGGATGTGGCTCAGTGGTTGAGTACACCTGAGTTCAATCCTCGGTACCAATAAAAAAAGAAAAAGAAAAAAAAAGACCCTTCTATTTCTAGTTAGATAAGCACATTTTATCCTTTTGCTTATATAAGAATATTGCATTCATCAGATATGTTCTGTATCTACTGAGATAATCATGTTTTTTCTTTTTTAATAAGTGGCCAATTACATTGATACATCTTCTCCTAACAAGCAATGCTTGACCCCTGGGGTAAGTCCTTGATCAGGACACATTACAGGTTTATTTTTGATTTAGTACATTATATCTGTGTTCCTGGATAACATCATCATATGATTTTCTTCTATTCTATTACCTTTGTTCCAGGTTTAGTACCAAGGTTAAACTAACTTTATACAATAGGTAAGCTGGTTTTCTCTAATTTTTTTTTCTTCAGTACAGTTTGTTTTGATGGTAAACTTAATAAATACTGATTTAATTAATTTCACAATGATTATAGGTCCCTCAATGTGATCAGTTTTCCTTGAGCCAGTTTTGATAGTTTTCTATTTACCTAAGTTTTCAAATGTAATGGCATCAAGTTGTCTATAGATTATTTTATGGTTTTAAAATTTCTATTGCATCCATAGATATGTCCCCCTTTGCCAACCAATATTATTATTTGCATGTTCTATTTTCTTCTTAATCTATTAGTCTGATAGAAGTTTATTAAAATATTCCACTGTGATTTTGGTTTATTTTATTTTTTATTTTTTGGCAGTGGTAGGGTTCTCTACCCAGAGGTGTTCTACCACTGAGCTATATCCCCAGCCATTTTTATTTTTTATGTTGACATAGGGTCTTACTAAGTTTCCCAGGCTGGCCTTGAACTTGTGATCCTCCTGCTTCAGCCCACAGAAACTTCCCCAGTACCAGAGATTACAGGGATAGGCCATCATGTCCAGCTTGAATTTATTTTTTCTTATAATTCTCAGTGTTTAGATTTACATACATTTCATGTTATTAAGCACATGGAATTCTATGATAATTATACAAATTGAGAATCTCTAATTCCCAAATCCAAAATCTGAAATGCTTCAAAATCCAAAAATTTTAAAAATGCTGACATGATGCCATAGTGGAAAATTCCACACTTGACTTCATATGACAGACACAGTCAAAATATGGTGCACCAAAAATGTTGTATAAACTTGCCTTCAGTTTATGTATATATGGTATATATGAAACATGAATGGATTTCATTCTTAGACTTGGCTCTCATCCCCAAGATAGCTTATTATGTATATGCAAATATTCCAAATTCCGAAAAAAATCGGAGATCTGACATACTTCTGTCCCCAAGTATTTCGGATAAGGGTTTTCCACCTGTACCCTACTGCTAATTGTTCTTTCCATTATGCAGTGCTGCACATCATCTCCATGCTTCCTGCCTCAAACTTCATTTTGTTGTAAGGCACGGTGGCACACGCCTATAATCCCAGCAGCTCGGGAGGCTGAGGCAGGAGGATCGTGAATTCAAAGCCAGCCTCAGCAAACGCAAGACACTACACAACTCAGTGAGACCTTGTCTCTAAATAAAATACAAAATAGGGCTAGGGAAGTGACTCAGTGGTTGAGTGCCCCTGAGTTCAATTCCCTGGTACCCTCCCCTCCAAATTTCATTATGTCTGATATAGTGATTTTGACTAATATTTGACATTCATTTGGTTACAATATATCCATATTTTTGATTCGGGTTGTACTTGTGGGCAGCATATACTTGGATTTTCAAAATCTAATGTGATAGACTTGCACTTTTAATAGTTGAGTTTAGACCATTTATATGATGATTACTTACATGTAAAAGTGATTTCTGTAGTGTTGTTTTTTCCTCTTTTTTTTTTCCATGTTTTTCCTTGTCTTCTTTTTCTGCTCCTTTTCTGTCTACTGTTAGATTGATGAAATTTTCTTTATCCTGACTTCTTTTGTTCTTTTCTCCTGCTAACTTGGAAACTGCCTGTTTTTATTATTTTAATAGTTACTCACAAATTTTAAAATGTTATTATGAAATATTTAAAATATGTGGACAATTGTACAACATAATGATACACTCATTGATGTAATTATTCAGAATCATTGCATGTTAACATTGGCCATATTTGCCTCAGATTTCTTCTAAATAAACAAAACATAACAGAACAGTTGAAAACCTGGAGTTTCAAACTCTCCCTAGTCTCACCTCCCTCTTTGTCTCCAGCAACCATGAATCTGAATTTGTCGTCTGTCATTTCCATCCATGTGACATATGAATGTCTCTATGACTAATATATTGTGTTGTTTGTGGTTTCAAAAATCTTGCTGGGTGCAATGGCAAACACCTGGACTCCCAGTGGCTCAGGAGGCTGAGGCAGGAGGATTGCAAGTTCAAAACCAACCTCAGCAACTTAGTGAGGCCCTAAGCAACTCAGGGAGACCCTGTCCCAAAATAAAAAATAAAAAGGAATGGGGATGTGGTTCAGCTATTAAGCACCCTTGAGTTCAATCCCCAGTACCAAAAATAAAAAATAAAAAAAGACCCTATATAGGGCTGGGCACATAGCTCAGGATAGAGCACTTAGAGAGTATGCACAAGGTCCTGGGTTCAACCCCCAGTACCACAAAAAATATAAATAATTTTTTAAAAATCTTATATAAATGATAGATGTGTAACTCTGGCTTTTGTTTTTTAATCTTGCTTGTTGAGATTTATTTATCTTAGCCAAGTGGTTCTAGTTCATATCTTTGCTTGTGTGTGTGTGTGTGTGTGTGTGTGTGTGTCGTACTGGAAAATGAACCCAGGGCTTTATCCAAGGCAAGCATTCCACCACCAAGATACACCCCCAGACTACTTTTTAAATTGTTTTATTTTGAAGCCAGGTGTGGTGGGTGGCACACACCTGTAGTTTCAGCAACTCAGGAGGCTGCTACAGAAGGAATTCAAGGATACCCTTAGCATTTAGTGAGATCTTGTCTCAAAATTTTTAAATTTAAAAAAGGACTGGGAATGAGGCTCAGTGGTAAAGTGCCCTTGGGTTCAATCCCCAGCAGCATGCCCCCCCCCCCAAATACTAGAGACAGGGTCTTGCTAAATTGCCCAGGCTGTTTTTAAACTTGTTGTCTTTCTCCCTGGGATTACAAGTGTGTGCCACCACAACAGACCTCTAATTCATATCTTTAATTGCTATATAGTAATTCATTCAATAAACATGTCACAACCTATTCTTTGGTTGATGGTTGTTTCTAATTTTTCACTGTCACAGTGCTGGGTTTTTTGTTTTTTGTTTTTGAGGGGGATATTAGGAGTTGAACCCAGGGGTTCTTAATAGCTGAACCACACCCCTAGCCCTTTTCATTTTTTATTTTGATTACAGTGTCTCACTAGGTTGTTCAGGGCCTTGCTAAGTTGCTGAGACTAGCTTTGAACTTGCAATCCTCCTGCCTCAGCCTCTTGAGTTGCTGGGATTATAAATGTACTCTACCATTCTAGGCATAAGTGATGTTGGAATAAGCTTTCATGTACAGAGATCCTTGTGTGAATGTCTGAGAGTTCTTTATAATATCTACTTCAAAGTGGAACGCTTCTGTCCTAGAGCAGGTGCAATTTCAACTTAATTAGATATTGTAAAATTGCTCTACACAGCGGTAGTGCCAAGTTACTTACATTTGCTCCTTTGCATTTCAGTCCCAGAAAAGATCTAGTTCTGCCAATAACACGTCCTTGTGTGAAATTTGGAAGGGGAGCGTGATGGAGGCCATGCTTTAGCTGGATTTGTGAGCTGGCATTTTGTGGAGGCATTGACTTGTGTGGGGCCCTGGGCTCTGGTCCCTTGTCTCCTGGGTACATGGCATTCATTTTATTGATACAAATCATACCAGTGGCTTCGTGGTCACAGTAGCTCCAGATCATAGACGAGGCAACAGTTATCTGTTTGGTGGCCCGATTCAGGGTGGCTTTTGGAACTGTTTCTGAAATTTCAACCTAGGGTCTGGTTTGTGAGGACTGTGGTTCACTGAGCTATTTAATTCCCGATATGAACCCACTTTCTATTAAAGTTGCTAGTTTTCTGCAGTGCCCTAACCAATAGATTAATTATTTTTATGGTTATTTTCTCTAAAATCAGGAGGCATTATACTTACAGTGTTCTTTCTGTAAAAGTCCATTTTAAAACTTTTAAGCCTATCTTGTTGAATAGGCTTTTTTCACTTACAAATAGATCTTGATCATTGTTCCATAGCACTACTGTAAGTACAATAATGTATTCAACCGATGTTATAGTGATGAGCATTTAGGTTGTTTCTCATTTTGCTATTACAAATAATGCTTCCATAAATTTTCTTGTATGTACTTGTACAAATAAGTTGACACACATGCCAACATCAGGCTCCTTTACTTTTGTAGCTATATGATATTTTTTCATATCTTGCTGGTCCAATTTTTCTCATCACTTTTATAATGGCTATTCTTGCTTATTTTTTATATGAAATTTAATGTCAGTTTGTCTGATATTTCTTCCCCTATCAAAAAAAATCTTATTGGGATTTATAGATTAATTTAGGGAATGTGGAAAACATTTTTCTGTTGAATCTTTTCTTATAAAATATGGTTGCTTTTATTCCAGTGTTTTGGAGTTTATGTTGCCATTCATTAGCATCTTAAACCATCTAATCTTTGAGTGTTCCTTCCTTGATTTATTCCTAAATGTCATTTTGTCTATTATCTCTGGTTTTATTTAAAAGCACTATCAATTCCCTTTTTCTTTTTCTGTTCCTTTCTTTTCTTTTTTTCTTTTTCTTTATTTGGTACAAGGACTGAACCCGTGGGCCCTTAATCACTGAGCCACATCCCTAGCCCTTTTATTTTTTTTATTTTGAGACAGGGTCTCACTAAATTGCTGAAACTGGCCTGGAACTTGCAATCCTCCTGCCTCAGCCTTCTGAGCTTCTGGGATTACAGGTGTGTGGCACCATGCTCAGCTGTTTTATTTATTTATTTATCTATCTATTTATTTATTTATTTATGTTGGTGGTGCTAGAGATTGAATCAAGGGTCTTGCACATGCTAGCTAGGCATTTCTAACTATAGATTTTTTCCCCCTTCTGGTTAAGAAAAATATCACATCATTTTCCAACAAGTTTCTTTTACTTTTTGCCTCCTTGTGTTGGATAGTACTATATTAAATAGTGGTGATCGAAAAGGCCAATCCGACTTGTTTTTGATCCAAATGAGACCACTTCTACGATTCTATCTTTGAGGTTTTGTGCCAATAAGTCGGAGAGAGCTGAGGCCGTGTGGAAAAGATGATGGCAAAGACTATGACCCTCATTTAAAATCCACGCCTTTGTTCTATTGGCTGCCTTGTAGGGGTGGCTGTTTGCTCAGTTGCCCATTTTGCCCCCCACCCCGGGGGGTAGGACCATAGAGAATCCTATGAGAGATGGAGGGGGACCAGGTGCTCTGGTTTGAAGGTTCCCTCCAACATCCATGTTGAAATTTAATTGCCATTGTGATGGTATAAAGGAGATGGGACCTTTAAGAGATGAACAGGTCATAAGGGTTCCATCTCCATGGACGAACTAATGCTATTATCTTGGGAGGGGGTTATCTCAGGAATGGCTTTTTTTTTTTTTAATAAAACTAGCTCTCTGTCTTTTGTGTTTCCTCATCATACGATGCTTTCGACCATGTGTGACACAGAAAGAGACCCTGCAGCAGAGGCAGCCCCTCGATTTAGAACCCCAAGCCAAATCAACTTCTGTTGTTTACAACTCTTCTGTTCTGTGGCGTTCTGTTATAGCAACAGAAAACAGACTGAGACACTAGAGGAGGGGAATAGTGGATGGGTGATTCCAGAGAACCCTATGAATTCCTCTTCATGGCCAAAGCTGGCATGGACAGTCCCAGAGCTGGAGACTGTTCTATTATCATCTCCTGTGTGCCTTCTTTCCCCTCTCTGGGTCAACTTGGGAAGTGGTTTAGCTATTAGAGACAGGGAAGAAGATGAGGAGAGGGAACCTTTTCTTGCCTTTCCTCACAGTGCAGCATAAGTTTAAAATATTTTTGTTTCCTCGCTGTTAATAACATACCAACCTATTTATATTTATCACCAATTCTACATTACAGAACACCCACCCCTTCCCCCCAACTCATCACGGAAACATTAGAGTAATACTCTTTTCTCTGTTAACCTTTCCTTCCAGGATAGTTTATTTTCGAGAGGAAACATTTGATAGAGCTCAGAGTAATTTTAAATACATGATTTGCCATGTTAACACTTGTCACTTATCATATGCTCTTCGGTCCGACCTCCCTGCCTTTCTGTTAACCTTCCGAGGCGCTGTTAAAGCAAGCCATTTGCAGTTGCCCTGTGAAAACTCTGCATTTAAATTGCTTTTCCTGCCTTCCCCAAATTTTCCATAACTATAAATAAATTTAATTACCATTCCAAGAAGTGTAAGCAAATCTTCTATTACATTTTTAATCTTTTATCTCCTCCTTGTCCCTCTACCAAATATACAGTTTATCAGGCAGCCACCCTGCTTCTAGTGACACTCACCCCTTCTCTGCTTCCTACCCCCCAGGAATAAAAACCTCAGTCTGTTTTCCCATCTGTCCAGCTGGGTTTCCTGAGGGTTACAGTCCAACCAGCACTGAGGACCTGCCCCACAGACACGAGCATTTCTGTAAAGGAAATGGCACCAAAAATGCCTGTGTGTGACTCCCTCCCCTGGCAGCTAAATGTGGCAGATCCAATGTGGTGCCCTTGCCATGAGAGTGCAAATATCCCTGCACCATGAGGTTGGGTCCAAATATCACCTTAAAAAGGCACATTAATATCAATTTACCTTGAAGGTCTTGCTCTTTTCAAAGCATTTTTAAATACATTCTTTCAATTGCTTTTGGCAAAAGCCTCATGACATGGGAAAGGCAGCTGTTCTTTTCACTCCCTTGATGCAGAAGGAAAATTAAGACACATCCTTGCTACACACACACGCACACACACACACACACACACACACGTCTCTGCCTCTCGAGTGGTCTCTGACTCCCACCCTCTGCCCTTACCTTACTCTTTCCTTCTTCCTTAGTCACATCTGGAGGTCCTCATGCAGTGACCACAGTGGGCTTTAGGGCAGGGACTGCTTGACTCCTTTCCCAGAACAGCTGGGGGCAAAGCAAGCAGGTCTAGATGTCCACTCTGGTCTCTGGAACTTTCTGTGCTTTCTGGCCACTTCCTCAGCACCCTTAGGCTCTCACTGTATCTCATCTCCTCAGATTTCCAGAGAATTGGATCCAGGCTTCGTTTTTCCCATCCAGGTTATCTGCTATGCTTCAAGTACCTGCCCGTGAGCCGGGCTCATGGAGGCTGGTTGGGCTGCCCGTCTGCCTGGCATTCTAGCCCATAGCACGAGTTGCCTCTGAGCCTGTGGGTTCTTCTGGAATTGAACAGGGAACAGGAGAAAGCTGGACTTGTTGCTCAGGTGGGAGCAGGAAGATTCAAGTAAGACTGAGTGAATCTTTGATCTGACACAGCAACAGTGAACCACTCCAGATCTTCTATCTACTAATGGCTGGTTGGGTGTATGATAAACTCATGCATGACATTCAGAGAAAGCTGTTAAAACTGCTACTTGTTCATAAAAACAATAATAGCTATGTGGATAGGAATTCCTGTGTGCCAGGCACCCTCTGAAGTGCCTTATATGTAACAACTCACTTCATTCTCCAGCAACCCTATGCAGGAAGAAATAGTATTATCTACATTTTACAGCTGGAAACGATGCACAGAGAGGTAAGCACAGGATCTAAGTTCACACAGCTCAAGTGGGAGAGTGAGGGTGTAAGCCTAGGGATTAGTCTCCAAAGTTTATGCTCTCATTTATTACACTTGAGAATTGATGCTAAGACAAAATTGAACCTTTACTTCAATGGATTTATATCTTGGGATGCCTTCAATTGCAAGTATCCAAGTCACTTAAACATACAATATGGATAAACCTTGAAGACACTATGCGAAATGAAATAAGCCAATCACAGAGGACAGATTCTGTATGATTCTAGTAACTGAAGTACCTGGAGGAGTACAATTCATAGCCCGAAAGTAGAATGATGGTCACCAGGGAAGAGAGGTGGGGAAAATGGGGGATGTTTTATGGGCACAGAGTTACATAGTTTCAGAACATGAAAGTTCTGAAGATGGTGATGATGGTTGTGTAACAACATGAATGTATTTAATGCCACTGAAACAGACACTTAAAATGGTTAAAATGAGAATTTTTATATATATATATATATTCTATCATAATTCACAAAAACAGCTTTACTAAGGAAATGTAAAATTATCACATAGTGCAGAAGGTCCAGTGATAGGGCACCTCTATGGTTTGTGTTTGGCGGCTCCATCGCTGATAACCCTCATCATTCCATCTTTCTGCTGCGCTATTTGTTGCTGGGTGCGTACAGGCTCTACTCAAGGTCACAAGATGGTCACTGCAGTTAGAGACATCATATCCAAATACAAGCCATTGCAGAGAAAGAAGAGACCATTTATTTCTTGGGGGAGAGAGAGTGCTATGGTTTGAATTTGGTACTGTTTCAGCCCACTCTGAATTCATATGTTGAAACCTAACCCCCAGCATGATGGTGTTAGGAGGTGGGGTTTTGGGAAGTGATAAGGTCACAAGGGAGGGTGGAGCCCTCATAAATGGGATTAGTGCTCCTTTTGCCCTTCTACCAACTGAAGATACACAGAGGCATGATCTGTGAGGGCCAGGTCCTCACCAGACACAGAATGGTACCTTGATCTTGGACTTTCCAGACTCCAGAACTGTGAGCAATAACTTCCTTTCTTTTTTTTTTTTTTTAAACAAATTACCCAGTGTAAGGTATTTTGTTACAGTAACCTAAAGTGACAGGTAGAGGGTTTCCTTAGGACAGAGAAATCATTTCCCGGAGGCTTCCAGCATATCTATCCATATTTCATTACATCACCCACTCACGCCTACAGGGACCATAATGACTAGTTTGGACTAATCAAAATTTGCCCTTTGGGGCTAGGACCAGAGCCTGCTCCCTCTGAAGCAGAAGGCCACATGGAGTAGGGTGGACAACTGAACAAATTGCTTCTGTTAGGAAGGTGGAGGGTGGTAGAGAGGATGTTGAAAAAAGACACCCAGTTGCGCCTGCTAGTAATTATAAAAGAATACTTAATAAGGTCATTTATAAGTCATTCTCACCATGACCGTGGTGACACTCATTAAAACACATGTCATTAATACCTGTCAGGTTAAGCTGTTTTAAATTTCTTTTTAAATATATTACAACATGTTCTCTTCTGTAGTTCACTTGGCACAATTGTCTTCTAATAATGGCTTAAAAATATAAAGTAGTTGGGGCTGCCACTGCAATTTTGATCATACACCACTGAATTTCTTTTTCAAAGGAGAGAATCTGGGGAAAGGGAACAGGGTTGGGGGCACACGGAAGGACAAGTGAACCTGGGATGAACTGTCCTTCTCCACACACACACTGGAGCAGAGTCGCAAGAGCCAGAGAGCCTTGGCCATAAAGCCAGAGACTCAGTTCCAAGCCTGCTTGGACAAAATATAAGCCACTTGACCCTGAGCAAGTGACTTAATCTTTTTGAGCCTTGATTTCTTTATTGTTAAAGAGTGTTAAGTAGTGACCTCTGCAGGACCCATAAGGGGGTGTGAGGAATTTAGTCACCCTGGACGCATCCCTTCCTCTTGCCACCAAGGCCCTCCAGCTGCCAGCCCCTACAGCACCTCTCTGACACCCATCCCTGCCTCTCCATCCTTGTCCTGAAGTACCATCTGCACGTGGACTTCCTGCAAATCTCCCGACCTGGCTTCTAGTCTCCAGTCTTCAGCGTCCCCAATCCATTTATCCTGTGGCTCTGAAAGAAGCCTTTCAGAAATACTCTCCTGACCACGCTCTCCCTCTGTGGCCGACAGGGTGATGAGTCTGTCCACCTCTCTAGCTCACTGGCCACACATGGCTGCCTATTCCTGGCCCATGCCCCTATACCCTTGGGATATGCTACACTCTTGCTCACACTCCTCCCTTTACCTCAAACACTGTCTCTCTTGCCCTGGTGAATACATCCCCCTTTTAGCAAAGTTTGGGTCCATTGGGTCTGGGTTCTAATCTCAGTGCTACCATTAACCAGCTGGGAGACCTCAAGTAAGCAGCTTTACCCCTCTGAGCTGGGAGTTCCTGATGAGTCTGATGTTGCTTGCAGGATTGTGAAAATTAGCCAACACTCCAGAAAAGTGCTTAGGACAGTGCCTAGCTTCTCACAAGTTCTCCAAAAAGATAGTTACTATCAGATCATACATATACCAGCTCCTGCATCATTTCCTTGGGAAATTTCCCAAACCCCTCAGCTGGAGCAGTCCCTTCTTCATTTCTACATAAACCCTTCCAAAGGGCCTGCTCCACTACCTGTGAATGACTTTTTACATCCATTTAGGTTTCCTCCGTCCTTGCTCCCAAGGACAATAAGCTCTGGGGGAGCAGGAAGATTGTGCACTTATCTTTGTATCCTCAGTGCCTGGCCCTGGATGTGTGCATCCTGGACTATTGAGTAAGCCATTACAGCTTTCAGGGAACATCACCTGTGTGCCCAGAACTTACTTCTTCAGAAAGACCACAAAATCAGGGCTAGACATGCAGGTAAAATCTCATGAGGTAAAACCACCCTGAGTTCCAGTAGTCTGTGTCCTTTGGGTAACCTAGTTGTGTCCCCCTGACTGCTCAGGTGACCCGATGTCCTCCCTCCCCACTCACATCCAAGGCTGGAGGGGAACCCCATATGCTTTTCCCTCTCTCCTTTTCTCTAGGGAACAGAAAGTAGCATTCTAGGACCACTGTATGTCCAAGATACCTCCCGAGTCAATTTGTCAGTCTCATTTTCAGATGAGGCAAGCACTTATGCACATGATGAGGCCTCCAGAAAGGTCTCCGGGAAGGAGGGGCGAGAGGATGCAGCTGCCGCGAGCAGGGGTCAGATTGCTGGCCAGGTTCCTGAAAATAGTCTTCATGTCCAGAACTTTTTTTTTCCCTGAGCCCATGGACAAGGCTAGACTGAAAGTCTGGTTTACCTCACTCCTCCCCCGAAGCCCACTCCATTTTTATATTGCTCTGAGGTTAATAGCCATGTCGTGTGGGGTCATAGAAGACATCTGTGTCTCAGATAATATGCTTACGGTGATTACCACACATAATTGACTGACCTTCTCTCATTCTTTCCCTGCTGCAGGCTGAGGCTGATAGGATGAAGCAAGCACCACAGTTTATTTTCTATCACACACCATTGTGCTGCTGAGCAAATATTTTAGCAAGCTTTGAATGAACCACCTTTTCAAGCTCCAGGTTTTCAGAGTTAAAATAGGAAGCCATGACCAACCTAATAATATTAGATTTTAAATCAGCTTTGGGCCATCCTACTTAGAGTGCTGTTGTGGGCATCATGGAAAACCAGGTTTGGGGCATGAACATCACAGGATCTTTGTCCCTTCAACTTCATCCTTCTTTACTTTGCCTTGCAGGTGGGGGTGACATTCTTGATGCTTCTCATTGCAGGGTCTGGTTGCTTAGAGGAAGGGAAAAATTAGCTCTTGGGTTCCAAGACAATATCCTGAAGGTAACTGGAGTCTAGCCTTCTGCAGTCAGCTCATCTGAGCATAGCACTGGCCACCCAAGATCCAGCCACCAGGTCCTGCATCCACCTGCCTGCCCTCTTTGGAGCTTAACAAAGGACATCCTGAGCTCTCAGCAAATGGATCCCTTCTTCTGCAGAGACAATTAAGACTCCTGATCCCAGAGAAAATGGAAAAGCAGGAGACTGAAATGCAAAAAGAAGAAAAAAAAAAGAGAAGAAAAGAAAAAATCCCCAAAGCAAACTTCAAAATGTTACATTAAGATTTTAAAACTTTTTAATAATGTTTTACCTTAGCTCTATTCCATCTATCTAGCAATTAATCCATCAGCCTTCACATAGTACACACCTACAGGAAACACGATTACAGTCTCTGGGCTGGATTCCACTGTGAATTACTAATGTGTTAACACTGGGGAATTCCAGCTCCCTTGACTTTCAGCATCCCCTCTCCCCAACCCGCTCCTCCCAAATAAGTTCTTGTGTGTCACAAAAGACGAGATTGAGGTTCAACTGCTCCACTGGGATTTTGTCCTAGTCCCAGAGAACCAGCCAGGGTCTAATTCTCAATGGCACTACCTCTCCCAAGTCTGAAATCTCAATGCTCACACTCCCAAACTCACATCACCTCCCCAAGCCCCTACAGTGCTGCATCTCGGGAGGATTAGCTATAAGACAAGTGTCAATAAGAAAGTTTTCTGCCAGTTTATCACATGAGTGCTGCTTCAGAGTCATTTTAATTTGTGCAATAACCTAAATTGGGTTCTAGTTGCCACTTAAATCCACCTGGAATTGTCAATTCACCAACATTTCACGTAAGTCATCCACGTCTTCTGTTGGTGGGGGAGGGACTAAGGAAAGAGGGGCTGGGGGGGAGGTTACCACTGCTTAACAGAAAAATTATACATATTCTAAACATATGGGTGATCTTTAGAAAATCTCAGCATCACTTCATAATTATATACTACAAGTTTTAATTAACTAAAGCTCTGCAAATCATAATGCCTTATTAAAATGCAATTAATCCTTTGATTAAAAAACAAAAAGCACAAGTATTTACAACAAAAACACAAGTAGAATAATTACAAATATCATGTACCCATTTCTTTTATTTGGGTGTCACTTATGATGTTGCCTGCTCCCTTCATTAATTCAAACACACACATTATCTCGCATCCACAGCAGCGTGAGTGACAGTGGCCACCAAACACACAGCACTATATCCTATTGATTTCGGCAAATCCTGAACAATGCCATTTGCATGCTTGTTTCTGTAATAATAAAGATATGCCATTCAGAATTAAAGCCCGGCCAGGCTAGTGGCAACTAATTGTGTCGTATGTAATGAGTGCAATTTCAATTTGATATCACCCTCAGCTTTTCTTGCCGCACTCGCTAAGTACTTTCAAGTCTTTGTGGGGAAATAATTGATTTTTTTGTGCTGTGGGCACAAGAAAATTATTATGATCTTTTGAATAATGCCAAAGAAAAGACCATGAATGATTTAAATTGGTATATGAAGAAGGCTTCGCCGTGGACGGCGGCTTGACTGACATCCTGCTAATGCAGTATCTAGATTAGCCGTTCTTAAGGAGGTAGCTAATACGGAACTGGTAAAACAGAAAGGTTGCTACCAGCGTTGGGTGGTGGTGGGCCAGTGGTGGTGCAGAGTGCTGTTCCATTTTATTTGTTATCCAGGGAGGACCACAATTTGGGGATTTAAGGCATGACACGATTACATAATTGCCTGGCCCTCACCACCGAGGGTATGTTTCCACTGATAAATTACACATTTGAAATGGGCAGATAGGAGAGAGCTGAGCCGGGATTGTTAGCAAGGCTACAGTTCAGTTGGGCAGACCCACCTGCGGTGGGCAGATCCCTCGGTCTGGAACATGAAAGTTAGTCAGCATCGTTTTCTGACATTCAACTCCAGGAAGAAATGGGGAGCAAGGGAACTACTTTATTCCTTAATCTTCCCATTAGGAACAACTGCTCAGTCCTGCTGTGAGCATGGCTTGGGTCTGGCAGAAGAGCTAAAGCCTCTTTTTGTGTATGTGTGTGTGTGTATGTGTGCGTGTGTGTGTGTGCTGGGGACTGAACCCAGGGCCTTGCACATCAAGTCCCTTTTAACCTGGGATGATAACCAGGAAGGAAATCTAAACCCAAGACAGGTTTCCTTTGTGCCCATGAAACCTTGCTTCTGCAAACCCAACCAGGACAACTGGTCCCTCTCCCTTTCCACCCATCTCCCATCCCCCTGTCAAGTCTACCATCCTTATTGTGGCAGCCTGGACTTCAAGGATGGGGAAATAAACACCTTAGAAAGATGAATCGCCAATTCAAAACACAATTCCACCTTAAAATGCATCCACCTTCCAAATCTCATTCTTCAGAGGAAAGAGTGTTGTTAATTTAGTTGGTCATAACTAAATAGTTTCTAATCTGGAGCAGGAGGCTGCTGGGAATATTGGACAGTTTAAAGGTTAATCACCATCGCCTGGTTACACAAGTGAGGCAGAACTAATTCCTCCAAAGGCAAATGGCTTGCAGTTTTATCAGCAGTGCAGATTAGAAGTGTTAATATACAGAACAGAATGGACGCTTAAGGGCCGGTTTTCCCCTTATCGGCAAACTTTGCAACAGAACTGAGTTTCTGCACAACCTCTGCACTTCTATAATAAGGCCCCTTATTTTGCCTCTCGAGCAGAACTATCAAACAATCCTGTCCAAACCACTGCCACCAAAATCAGGGTATTACAGACCACGGCTAATTGGAAGATCACTATAATGAAGGAAAAGATAAAATACTTTGGCTGTTGGCCTAAAATGTGGATCAACACAACATAGGAAGCTATCTTGCTATGTCACATTCTGAGAGATTTACATAAACAATAAACTCAATCCAACAGCACCCCCCCCAAAAATACATCTTTGTTTACAGTCAATGCAACCTAAAGCCAGACTAGAGGAGGAGGGAGGGTCTTTACATAGGCAATGTGATTAGGCTAGCAGTTTTGCAACTGTGCAAGAGAGCAGGGGCTGTGTGTATTTCCTCTCTTGCAATCAGCAGGGAGAAAATGGTTTTTAATGTTCTCCATGCTTCCTATATCATAGATATTTAAATATTTGGACCACTCAATATGCTAAAATGCTTGCAGCAGCCATACCAATTGACTTCCCGTGATTCTGTGAGGGCTGCAGGTGCCTTTCCAGGGGAGGGAAAAAACAGAGTGTGTGGAAGGGGAAGGTTAAAAGGCTGCCAGAGGTTGGTACCCAATTGATTCGGTGGGTATTCCCTTAGAGACTGAGAGGCATCTCACAGATGCCCGTGTGAGAGGGTGGTGTTTAAAGAGAGCAAAACTGGAAACCACCAACTTGATCAGGCAGAGGCTGAAGTGTTTCCTTGGTGGGGAATCTGCTGTTGTGCCATGATCAAACATTCCAAATAAAAGAGGAGGTGACATTTGGGGGGCATGTGCTAAAGGCAGGCCCACTCAGGTGGTATATTTTGGGTCCAGGTTTCTTTCCCAAATATCTGAGGCAGCCTGGATGAACTTATTTTCCAAGCACTAGGCAATGATTTTTCACTGTGGGCTGCTGGCTCCCCGCCAGACCCCATAACACCTGTCTGTCCCAAGCTCTGAAGGAGGTAAAAAGCCGGGGGCGGGGGGAGGCTCCTGTCTGGTAGCAGTAGACTTCAGTCATGTTCTTCTCCAATTGCTTTCTTCTATGGTGCAAGCTCTATAAGAAGGAGTCATGTCTTTTGTCTGAATGGCCCACAGCACCTGGAAGAGTGTTTCAATTAGGCACTTCATAATTTATGCCAACTGGCTGATACGTTTGACCATATTTATTGAATGCTATTGATGCCGTAGATGGCACAGGCTGCCTACAAGAACTAGCAAGCTTTCTGTGGAAAGGCTGAGACTCACACCAGAGAATACACTGCGGGAGATTACTGGCCACATAGTAATGGTAGAAATGTGGCATGGAAGTGTGGCTAAGCGTCAACTACCTAGCCCAGACGAGAAGTGCTTTGGAAGTTCAGAGGAGGGCCAGGCCTGTGTGGCCAAAGTGGTCAGAGCCTTAGAATGGGTCTATAACTCATTCATGTATTCATTTACTCACTCAATAGACATGTATTGATGGTCCTCCTATGATCCCAGAATGTTCTGGACATGCATGACTAGATAGAGGGCTTGCTGTTAAAAGAACTCACGGTGGGAGGTGAGGAAGAGCCACCAACCCAACACCAAATGACCCCCATATGTCAGGCCCTCAGCACTTCCAGGTGTCATATTGAAGCTTTGATTCACATACAAGTTGTTAAGGCCTGTGATGCGCAGCTCTTAGAGTTGATGGGGCCTGTGTTCAGAGAGAGGTCCTTTGCTGATGACGGGGCCTGGCCAACTGCTAGTTTAGGTTATAAAGACAAGCAGAGGAAGGAAGCTGTAGCTGAGGGAAAGAGAGGAGTGTCTAAAGATGGGCAAATTCATGGCAGGTTTATATGCTAATGAGATTTATTCAGAGGAAAAAGAATACATTGTGATGTAAAAGATAGAAGACACAATTCTGGAAGAGATTCCCAGATTACGTGGTGGAGTTGAATCCTGAGCACAGTGAGAGTTAGTTTGCCCAGGACTTGCCCATGTTTTGCACTGATAGACCTACCTCCCGTGTAACCTCTCAGACCCAAGCAAATTGAGATGACTGGTTTTCCCATTGAAGGGTCAGCCTCAGAAACCCAAGTGCAGACACAGGGGAGGCAGAGCAGACAATGCAGACATGGGTGGGCTGGTTGATTGATGACAGGATGGAAAGGTGGCTCCCTTTGATGGTTCTAATTCTTTAAAGAGCATCCTATTAGCTGAGGGTAATGAGCAAGGAGAGGAGGCTGAAGGTTTGGGTGGAGAAGAGGTGGTAGAAATACTTGTCTGAAGAGGGGAGAGGGAACAGCCCTGGGGACTTCCAGGCAATGCCCAGTTCAGACTCATAGTGAGAAGGTGAAAGTGAGACCAGAGAATGTGGTTCTCTCCAGCCAAGGTCAAGGGACTACATAGAAGGGGACTGCCTCTATCCACAGCAGGAAGCTTTGGGTGGGGAAACAGAGGCCTCCCAGAGAAGTGGAATTTCGAGAATGCACAGGCACTTCCGCCCAACCTGAGCTGACAGGCTGAGCTCAGCAACAGTGGGGAGGAAGCCCAACGGGCAGGCAGGTGACAGAGGGAGTTCAGGGCATGGAAATGTCCAACTAGCAAGCGTGGATCCCGAGGCAAGAGGACATTGGGAATTTCTCCCTATTGATAGGAAAAGTGGTCTGCCAGGGAATGCAATCTCCTGCGCCTGTGAAAGTGTCCACACATTTCATTCTTGCAACTGGAGCAGCAGAGATGAAGAGATGGCGGCTGGCTCCAACCCTGCTGGACCTGGGCTCAGCTGTGGCTTCCCTGAGATTCTCTGTACTCTAACTCAAGCTTGACCATTTCTTTTATGGCTTCTTGGGGGAAAGGGATCAGAGGCCCCTAAGGTCATCAAAGAGGGACTTTGGCTGAGAGAATTTTATACTTTATTACAGTGGAGCTGTGTAGCCACAGTTGAAGAGAAGGGACACACTAACTCAACCAGCATTTGCTGGCACTGTACTAGGGGCCCTGGGAAATAAGGGAAAGAGTGAGGATTCACGGCCCACCATGCCAGGGGCAGGAATAGCTGAGGAGGATGGTCCGTTGAGAACAAACCCAAGAGAAAGGCTGAGGGCCACTTTACCCAGACTTGGTGAATCATGGTCAAAAACCCATGTAGAATCTTCTTATTTGATACTGTGGATTGAATCCAGGGATGCTTTACCATTGAGCAACACCTCCACTCCTTTTTTTTTTTTTTTTTTTTGAAACAGGGTCTCACTAAGTTGCCTAAATTTTTGAGGCTGGCTTCAAATTTCTGATCGTTCTGCCTCAGCCTCTGAAGTCGCTGGGATTATAAGCCTATACCACTGCTCCCAACCCAAGCACCATCTTCTGGAGTTCTCATGCATGTGGGCCACTGTCGTGAGCCACTGGTGAATTCAGACACCAATTTCAGCTGTTCTCTACCTGAGGTTTCCAACAAAGCCAATGTGATGCTTACTAATGGGCATGCTTAAGTCACTTTAGCATTTTAAAAGCCAAGTAGAAACCACATATCTCACTATCATTAACAGGGTGAATATCAAGCATTTTTATTTGGGGCTGGAATAGTGCAACTCTGTGTGGTGTTTCTTGGTGCTCAGAAGCTTGATTGGCAGTTCTGTGCCTCTAATAACAATGGGAAGGTAGTTACTCCGAATGGTATTTCTTTGAGCTGGGTGCGGTGGCGCAGGCCTGTAATCCTAGCATTGCAAGTTCAAAGCCAGCCTCAACAACAGTGAGGTGCTAAACAACTCAGTGAGACCCTGTCTCTAAATGAAATACAAAATAGGGCTGGGGATGTGGCTCAGTGGTCAAGTACCCCTGAGTGCCATCCCCAGTACCCTCCAAAAAAGATATTTCTTTGACGGTATCTTAAAATACAGTAGCCAGGGAGTAAACTAATAAAAAGGAGAGAAAAAGTTAGAACAATAATAATCCACATGTATTTCATATTTGGATACAGGGGATTAAAATCAGGAGCACTCAATCACTGAGCCACATCCTCAGCCCTATTTTGTATTTTATTTAGAGACAGGGTCTCACTGAGTTGCTTAGTGCCTGGCTTTTGCTGAGGCTGGCTTTGAACTTACCATCCTCCTGCATCAGCCTCCCGAGCCACTGGGATTACAGGCATGTACCACTGTGCCCGGCTGCATGTATGTTTTGCATAGGCTGTTTATTTGAGCTAACATTATCGTTAACATCCACAGTTGGCTGTCTAGTGGTGTCTCAGAAAATATGTGCATCAGATAAGCTTTGTTCAGGCATGAGTTACTGTGCTATTGACTGTGGGCTCAATGCCATGAGTCAACAATATCTATCAAATAGGGCATCTTTAAACAGAAACACACATAAAACAAGGGTATATGTAGACTGGTTAACAAAAATGTGAACAAGAGACTTGCAGGAAACGACCCCTGTGTTTCCCCTAGGAGCAATGGTTCAGTATTTGCTAACTCAGTGTTCAAAGCAACTTTACAGAACACAACTACTGCAAATAATGAAATCGATAGTGAACAGGGTATTTGTGGAGTTAGGTAGAGGTCCCAGGCACTTTGGAGGTGTTGTTGAGTGTCATCCAAAGCTTAGCAACTGCTAGGCCTTTATATAAAGATTCAAACTATGAGGCGCCTCTGGAGATGCTGATAAAGATGTTCTTCATTGTTTTTTGTTTTCTGTTTTGGTATTGGGGATCTAACCCATGGATGCTTTACCACTGAGCCACATCCCCAGGCCTACTTTGTGTTTTATTTAGAAACAGGGTCTCACTGAGTTGCCTAGCGCCTCGCTGTTGCTGAGGCTGGCTTTGAACTCACGATTCTCCTGTCTCAGCCTCCCAAAGTGCTGGGATTACAGGTGTGCGCCACTGTGCCCTGCTATTGTTTCTTTTTTAAAGAAGCTCTTCTTCTATAAGAGTGCTTGAGGATGAGGCCCCTGGTTCTGATGATGGGATTCATCTGGGTGAATTCCTGCCTGGAATTTCCAGAACAACAACACTGCTTTGACTTGGTCAGTTCCTTTCTCCCTTCCTGCCCTTTCCTGCCCAGTTCTCTGCCTTTTCTCTTTTAGACATCAAATGCTCCTTACCTAGACATCCGTGTGTACCCTGCTCCTGATTTTTAGTCCCTGCAGCTGACTCTATCACTCTTGCCCCTTCTACTCTACAGGGCAGGTCCAACAGCAGCTTCCAACCCTGTGAAGCTGCTCCAGCCTGCCACATGGGCAGGATCAGAGTTTGAGTCAGAACACAATGGTGGCAAGAAACAGAAACTTCTTTAAGGATGATCTCCAAAAGGACATGGAAATGAAGACAGGCTTCTCAGAAAGTGAATCTGGTATTACAGGGAGTTAGAAAGGTGTTGCTGTCCCTCCCAATTTCCCCTTGGCCTCCTCCCTCTGTCTCTGCATCACACATTCTCTTCCCATCCTTCTACAAGGCCCCTCCCATTTTTCCCCCATTTCTCTCCTGGTCTGCAGTATTCTCCATTCTCTTTGCAGGCTGTCTTGCTCTGCTTCCTCTGGCCAGTCTTTCCCCTCCAATTGATTTGCTTATGACTTAGGTTTTCCAGGCATTAGTTCTGACTCCCATTCTCCAGGGCCTCTATTTCTTTCTTCTTTCTTCTTTCCCTCCCTCCCTCCCTCCCTTTCTTCCTTCCTTCCTTCCTTCCTTCCTTCCTTCCTTCCTTCCTTCCTTTCTTTCTT
>PVHX01010754.1:36550-68278 GCA_004024805.1 Geosciurus inauris | reverse complement strand
TTTTTTTTTTTTTTTTTTTTTTTTTTAAATTTTTTCTTAGTTGTAGATGGACACAATGTCTTTATTTTATTGCTTTGTATGTGGTGCTGAGGATCGAACCCAGGGCCTCACGCATGCGAGGTAAGCGCTCTACCGCTGAGCCACAATCCCAGCCCCAGCACTACTGGTTTTATAACCAACAGATTTTTCTTCATTTTCCTTGCTAGTCAGGACCTGATTTGGGTCCTGGATAAATTTGTTTGTCCTTCCTTCTTCTTACTTCCTGATGCAAATGTGTTTTGGAAGCTACCTTAGCCCATGAAGTGGCCTACAAATAGAAGCTACAAAATAAAAATGGAAAAATTACAAAAGAGATCTGTGTTTTTCACAGGCTGGCAATCTCTATTCAAGTCTAAGCTTACCTTCTTCTTAAATTCTTTCACATGAAAGAAAAAAAACCACTATTTGGGAGTAGTTTTTATTATATGCAGATGAAATAATCTGAATATGGGAACTAATATTATTGTTGTAATAAATCCTATTCTAAAATTTCCTAGTGAGTTCTAAATCACATATAGTATTAGAATTTAAAGAGATCTCCATATGAACTTTTGAACCTGCCTCTGAAAACGTAGGAAAGTGTGTTATATGAATTCTCGCATCCTATTGAGACTTTACTCCCTAAAATGCCATTTTTCTCCCTCAGGTCCCCATTTGTACTACAAACCTTCTGGATTGGTATCAGAACCTATCTACCCTTTGGGGAAAAAGAAAAGATGAGAGTGAGGTGAGGCTGGACATTGAGGAAGATTGTTTTGTTAGGTCACTACCCAGGCTAGCAAAACAATAGGATCTCATCATCAAGTGATAGTAGCTTCCAGAGCATTGTGTTAAAAAGGACCTTGAGGGCTGAGGTTGTGGCTCAGTGATAGAGTGCTTGACGCGCATGTGTGAAGCACTGGGTTTGATCCTCAGCACCACATAAAAATAAAGATATTTGTGTCCATCTACAACTAAAAAAAATATTTAAAAAAAAAGTTACTCTGTTGGCTGATCCGTTGATCCTCTTGCCTCAGTTTCATAAGTAGCTGGAATTACAGATGTGTAACACTGTGCCTGGCAACAAGTCTATTTTTCTAGAATTTGAAAAAGCCACTTTGTGAGGACACAGATATAAAACACGTTTCTGCATGATTTTTTATGGTTTGTATTAAGCTATCTTCAAAATATAAACATATTTTGGGCTGGAGTTGTGGCCCAGTGGTAGAGCGCTTACCTAGCATGCATGAGGTACTGGGTTCCATCCGTAGCAACACATAAACAATAAACTAAACAAACAAAATAAAGGTATTGTGTCCATCTACAATCAAAAATATTTTTTAAAAAATATATAAACATAAATGACACAATAATAAGAAATGGTGGTTTGTGGTTCTGTATACTCACTGCCTTGGTATCATTTGGTATTAATACAAGTATTAGCAGAAATAAAATGCAAATCAGGAACAGAGAGCTATACAGGTCATTTTATTCCATGTTGGCAAATGGACTAAGTGAAAATAAATAGACATTTTTTATAATAATTTTATCAGTTTTACCATCCACAATACATTGTTCTATGTGCCCTCTCTCATATAAAGACTCTTTTAAAAATGTAACTACTTTTATACTTAGTTTTTGGCCTCAGCTCTCCCTGGCTAAAGATTAGTACCTTAGAGAAAGATCCTGCAGGCCTGGTCCCCATAAGTTTAGATCCCTCTGACCTGTACTCACTTCTGGGTGGCAGACAGTAGCTACCCAGGCCAGTGTTTGTGGTTCTCTTTGTGGAGCACGGGTTTCTCCACAATCACTTCTCTGTCAGGCCCTCAGTAAAGCTTAACTATTTTTTATCTTATAGTCGCTCAAAATTTCCCCTGTAGTCAGCATTTTTTTTAAAAACTTGGATAAAAGACCAGGCTTCTTTCTCTTTCTTTAAATTGCATTTATGGAACCCTTGCTAATTTTCTCTAAACCAGAGGTTCTCAAACTAGAGCAAGCATCAATGCCACCTGGAAAGCTTATTAAAACATAGGTCTGTGGTCCACCTCCAGAGTTGCAGATCCAGTAGGCCTGGGGATGTAGCTCAAGCATGTGCATTAACCACTTCCCAGGGGATGGTGATACTGCTGATCCACAGACCACACTCTATAAAATGCTGATATATGTTATTCATTTTGGTGCAGGGAGGAAAGGATAGGTATTAGAAAATGAAAGATTTTTACAAAGGAAAAGACATCAGGTTACATCTTTCCTCCAAAAAAATTACCCCCGATTCTGTTATCCTTTCTACCCTCTTCCTAAGGGCAGAACAACCAAGCCCTTCCTCTGTCCTTTCAATGTCCTAAATTATATCCCTTGATTATTCCTTGGTTATTTGTTTATTTTGTGTTGCAATAATACACTACTGAGTCTGGGTTCTTTACAAAGAAAATAGGTTTATTTAATTCACAGTTCTGGAGGTCCTAGAGCATGGCACCAGAGTCTTGGTGAGCTCCCTACTCCATCCCCACCCAGCTGTGTCACAAACTGCAGAAAAACAGAAAGGAACCAGCTGCATGCAGTAGGGAACCAGGCTCTCAGAACATAAACCTTTGGAGGAGACACTCAAGCCATATCAAAAACATAGCAATGGCATTGTAAGCATCTGAGCATGTATACTAACAACTGCATGTGGCAGAGCTGGTAACCCTTTTGGTAGCATCAGCCTCTCCCTAACACCAGCAGCTCTCATAGCCACTCAAAGGAAGTGTTGATTGACAGAATGATACATGTTTGGAAGAGAAGGGGACTATGCACATGTTAGCTAAAACTTCTACTAAGTGTGAAAGAAAACAATGACACTGGAAATTATTTTAAAAACAAAAAAAGTAAAACAACAAAAAGTTGATCCTCTGAGAACTCATTAATAACTTTAATATCACTTACATGGCATCAATCACACACAGTTCCATAGACTCATCATGATTTTACTGATACAATTTCCAACTGATACAGACATTGTACCTGGAACAATGGATCAAGAGGGTGATACTGTGATGAAACATGGATTCAGAGCCCTTAAAATGTTGAGTCTCAGAGGCACTCCCTCTTTTTTGAGGGGGTACTACAGATTGAACCCAAAAGCGCTTAATCGCTGAGCCACATCCCCAGCCCTTTTTATTTTTTATTTTGAGACGGGGTCTTTCTTAACTGCTTAGGGCCTTGCTAAATTGATGAGGCTTGCTTTGAACTTGTGATCCTCCTGCCTCGGCCTCCCAAGCTGCTGAGATTATAGGCGTGTGCCACCCATACCCAGCCCTTCCTCTTTTAAAAAACTTTTTAATTGGGAAAATTTCAAACATAAACAAAACTAAAGGGGACAACCGAATCAACTTTCACGAACCAATCATTCAGATTCATTAATTACCAACTCATGGTGAATCTTGTGTTATCCATAATTTCACTAACCTATCTGATAATTATTACAATTATTAAAACTCTTATCGTACTACTAGGGATTGAACCCAGGGGTGCTCTACCACTGAGCTACCCTAGCCCTCTTTATTTTTTGAGACAGGGTTACATTAAATTGTCAGGACTGGCCTGAAACTTGTGATCATCCTGCCTAAGCCTCTTAAATCGCTGGGATTGCAGGTATGCACCACTACTATTGGCCCCATTTAATTATTGTGAAGCAACTCTCAATGGAATATCATTTCATTCACAAAAACCTCAATGTATATCTCTAATATGTAAAAACTCTCTTAAAAACATAACTATACTATCATTATCATACTTAAATAATTTCTTTATATCATCAAATATCTAACAAGTGTTTAAATTTCCCCACTGTACCCCAAAATGTTTTTATTTATTTAAATGAGAATACAAATAGAGTCATAAATTACAACTGGTTGATACATCCCTAAGTCCCTTTTCTTTTTAAATTTTATTTAGAGATAGGGTCTCGCTGAGTTGCTTGGGGCCTCCCTATGATGCTGAGGCTGGCTTCGAACTTGCAATCTCCCTGCCTTAGCCTCCTAAGCCACTGGGATTATAGATGTGTGCCACCACACTTGTCCTTAAGTCTCTTTTTACACCATTATATTCCTGCTCTATTTTCATTTTCTTTAAATTTTATTTGCAGAGGGGAGGGGAGTGGGTTGTTGTACAGTTTTGGAGAGTCTAAGGTTTGTGCCTTATATTTCTATGTTATCATTTGCCCTACTCCCTCTCCCATAGGTAATAATTTCTTTTAAAATTTTTATATCTTGTCCTTTCATTAAAAAAATAAACAATCACATACCATACTAAATGTGTTTTTCTCTTTTTTTTCCCTCTTCATTCAACTATATATAGTGATGATTACTCTATGGCAGTTTGTTTATTTGTTTGTTTTTTTCTGGTACCAGGGATTAAACCCAAGGCTATTTAACCACTAAGCCACATTTCCAACCCTTTTTATTTTTTTTTTTATTTTTACTTACTTATTTTTTTAGTTGTAGATGGACACAATGTCTTTATTTTATTGCTTTGTATGTGGTGCTGAGGATCGAACCCAGGGCCTCACGCATGCAAGGCAAGCGCTCTACCGCTGAGCTACAATCCCAGTCCCCTTTTATATTTTATTTTGAGACAGAGCCTCACTAAGTTGCTTAGGGCCTTGCTAAGTTTGCTGGGGATGGCTTTGAACTTGCAATCCTTCTGCCTCAGCCTCCCAAGCCACTAGGATTACAGGCATGTGCCAACATGCCCGGCACTCCATGGCAGTTCATAAAGGTATTCCTTGTCTGTTTTCTATGGCTGCACATGACTTTATCATGTGAATGCTTCACAATTTATTCAACCAGTTCTCTACTGATAAATATCTAAGCTATTTAAAGTTTGTCTCTATTACAAATAGTACTGCAAGGAATAGCCAATGTATCTCTTTATAGTTTTGCCAGGTTATCTTTCTAGATTCGTAGAAGGGAGATAGCTAGAACAAAGGATAATTGCTTTTTAAATTCTGCTCCTACTTATAGAAGCTGTTTTTAAATGCAATGTGTTTCTGAAAGATTTGTTATAAAAGGGATCCTACTTCAGTTACCTACTGCTTTATAAAAAATCACCCTCCAAAAGTTGTGGTTTAAAGCAAAAATAATAATTATTTTTCAGATTTGTGCAGTTTGGGTGAGACACTACAGAGATAGCACATCCTTGCTTCATATGGTTGGCTAGGGCAGCCTGACAAGGGCTAGAGACCCAAGATGGTTTCATTCACATTTCACATCTCACTTGCAGTGGCTGGAGTGGTTGGCTGGTCTTCTTATTCCATGCAGTTTCACATCATCTAGAAGTCTAAGCTTCCAGATAAACATGGTACCTAAAATGAAAGACAGCAAAAGTGAAAGTTCCAAGATCTCTTCAGTCCCAGGTCCCGAAGTCACAAAATATTACTTCTACTGCATTCTATTAGTAAAAGCCAGTCACAAGGTGATATAGATTCAAGATGAGGGAAAATAAGACTCCATCTCTTCTGGAAGGAGCAACATGTCCATAGAAATATGAAATAAATTGTTGATGGCTGTTTTTACGGACAACTGCATATATGGATTGCACAGACCATAAATATATGCTCTATTCTCAGTATCAGCAAAACCTGTGGAGAGAGTCCATAAAGGTGATAAGAAGTAAAACACCTATCCATATGGCAGTATTAGTGTTTGTAGTAGTCAAGCTCATAGGGATCAAAAGTGTAGGTTATACTTACCAGGGAAAAGGGAGAAAGTCTTGCTTTGAGGCAGGACACCTGATCATCTACCTAGAATATAAATCTATCCATAGCTATTGTATTCATTCATTGTGTTTGTGCCTATTCAAGAACACTATTTCCAACTCAAAGAGTATAGTGATAGGTGGCTGGGGTTATGGCTCAGTAGTAGAGAGTTTGCCTAGCATGTGTGAGGTACTGGGTTCGAATCTCAGCACTGCATATAAATAAATAAAATAAAGTCCATTGACAACTAAAAAAAGAAATAAAAAAGAATATAGTGATGAATAGACAACCAGCCCTTGTGGTATTTACATTCCAAATGGAGAAGTTCAGAACCTGATAAGGGATAGAAAGATATATAATTTCTGCCCTCCAGAAAGTTACAATGTTGTTAAAAGTAGAGATGATAAGCAATTACAACCTAGCTAGAACCAAATACAGAGAGTGGAAAAACAAAAACAACTTTGTATAAGGAAAGGGAAACATAGATCAGAGCATTTGCTCTGCTTAAATAGCTAGAACATTGGGAGGAATCTCTGCCGAGGACCAGACAATACTGAGGAACACAGATGTTTGGAGAAAGAGGGATTACAGTGCCCTGGGGGAGTCAAGGAAGACTTCTGATGAGAGAGGGCGGCATGGTAGGGACCAGAGCCTCTTCCCATGATCCTGATGACAGACTGGCAAATCCTAGGAGCTGTCATGTGATTAGTGCTTCACATCAAGATGGCTTCCTTCCAAGATGACCTTCTACGACTTGCCAAGAGAGGAAAACAAAGTGGGGCTTTAAAACTGACTAATTTACCTGAAATGTAGTGCAGTTCTATATAAAATATTATATTATTCAAAGGCAAAAACTAGAGTCCTGTGACAGGTGTTCAAGGAGTCCTTGGAGCTCATATCTGCATGCCCTTCCTTGGTGATCTCAGCCTCATAGCTTTATATAGAATATAAATTTAATGACTCATAAAAGGATAGCTTCAGATCTGACATCTTGTCATGTTCATGTGTCAACTATTTAATCTACATATCCACTTGGAGGTATAATAGGCACTGTAAGTTTCACAGGGCCAAAACCACATTCTTAATTTTTGCCTGGAAAAACTCTGCTCCTCTCCCAGTTTCCTTGTTAGTAGCACCAATACCACGAAGTTACTCGGGGCATACCACTGGAGTCTTTCTTGGCTCTCTTCTTTTTTTACATCCACTTCTTCATCTAGTCATGTTATTCTATCTTCAGAATACAACTCAAATTCAGCTACTTCTCAATACTTCTTCCCTTGTACTAGACCACCATCACCTTTCTCTTCTTGATTGATTTTTTGCTTCCTCTCACACGGGTCCTCAGTCTATTCCCCACATAAATACTGGAATCAACAGGTTTGTTGTTTGTTTGTTTGGTTTTTTTTTTTTTGGTACCCTGGATCAAACCCAGGGGCGCTTAAGCACTGAGACTCATCCCAGCCGTTTTTTATATTTTATTTAAAGACAGGGTCTCACTGAGTTGCTTAGGGAGGGCCTCGCTAAAATGCTGAGGCTGGCTTTGAACTCACGATCCTCCTGCCTCAGTGTCCCAATGGAATCAACTTCTAAAAATAAAAATGAGGTCATATGGGGGCGAGGACTGGGGCCGTAGCTCAGTGGTACACTGCTTGCCTAGCATGTGTGAGGCACTGGGTTGGATTCTCAGCATGTCATATAAATAAATAAATAAATAAATAAAGGTCCATCGACAACTAAAAAAAAAACAAGGTCATGTAACATCCCAGATTAAACCCTCCAATGTCATACCTTGGCTAAGCCATTATTCTATCCCTTGCCTCTTGCTCCAACCTCACCTTAGATTACACTTTCTCTCCTTTATAGCTCTCCAGCCACATTGGCTTTCATTATGTTTCTCAAACATGCCAAACTTGTTGCTTCCTTGGGAACTTAACATTGTTCTTCCCCTAGAATTCTGTCTCCGGATCTTTGGCTAGAACTGCCCCCCTCAGCCCCCATACTGAAGAGTGAACCTAGGGCTTTACAGATACAAGCACTCTACCACTGAGCTACATCCCCAACCCTCACTCCCTTTTAAATTTTATTTTGTGGCAGAGTCTAATTAAGGTGCCAGGCCAGCCTTGAACTTGAGATCCTCCTGCCTTAGCCTCCTGAGTAGCTGGGATTACAGGCATATGCCACCATGTCTGGCTGAAACACCCCTTTTAAATTTTATTTTATCTAATTTTTAGTTCTGAGCTTAGATGGCACCTTACAGATACCTTTCATAATAATCCTACATAAACAATCACACAGTCAAATTCAGTAACCAGGCAAAGAAGGTACACTGACAAACAGACAAGATTCTAGCTCTTCTGGTATTTATATTCTAAATGGGGGAACATAGAACCTAGTAAAAGATATCTTGTTACTCTTCTGTGTTCTTTATAGCATTCGTATGCTGAAAAATGTCTTATTCATTGTATTTTTTAATTTTTTAAAATTTTTTTAGTTGTAGATAGACACAATATCTTTATTTATTTATTTTTATGTGGTGCTGAGGATCGAACCCAGTGCCTCACGCATGCGAGGCAAGCATTCTACCACTGAGCCACAATCCTAGCCCCTCTTATTCATTTTAGTGTTTATGTCTATCTCCCCTGTTCAGTGTTCATTAGCAAAGAAAGACAAGACAGACTTTCTCCACAATGCTCACAGCCTTTACAATGGTATTCAGCATATGGCTGGGTCTTACTGAGATTTGTTCAATGTATGACTGAATGTGCTTACATATATTACAAATGTAGCCCTGGCATTACCTTTACAGAGGAAAAACTGTTAATGTCTCCTTCATCTGTATAATAGCCTTCCAAACCTCGCTCTCCAATCTGACCCTGACATTATTCTAATGTTAAGGGTTATTGGGCTCGCTCATTCATTAAGTTAGCTACCAGGAAAATACATGTCAGCCTAATTACATCTGAGCAACATACATTTCCTGGAGGGCAACATACATCTTTGCTTCCTGTAAAAATGTATTCTTTCTTGCCTGGCATGCATGAGGCCCTGGGTTCAAATCTCCCAGCACCTCCCCGCCCATTACTCTTTTAAGGTTGTTTTAAACATTGGTGTTCCAGTTAGGGTTTCTTATGGTCTCTTCTTTGTTCCTTTGGCAGAAGCCATAACGACCTGGTTAGACCCAAACAGAGATAATTTACAAATACAATTTCGTAAAAGTGAACAGAAGCAAATGCAGATGAGAGTGCATACTCTGCACGCTATACAATCTAAAACAATGAACCCAACTTCACATTCTAATGATGGATAAATCATGGTTCAATTTCTTCTTTCTGGAAAATCTGAATAATTATGTGTATTCTTCCTAACTTTCTTGTGAAATAGGTATCATTTTATATCATAGAATTGTGGAGTGTTAGAACTTGAAGAATCTTGGGAATCATCTAATCTATTTTTAATATGGAAGCTGAGACTTGATGAGATTAAATGATTTATCCCAACTCATATCTTATTATTGGCAAAACTGTAACTATAACCATAATTAGTTCTTCTGACCAGTAGGCAGATGTTTTTTCTGCCTTACCATGTTACAACATTTGTACCACTGCTTAGCTTTTTTTTTTTTTTTTTTTTGGTACCGGAGATTGAACTCAGGGGCACTCGACCACTGAGCCACATCCCCAGCCCTATTTTGTGTTTTATGTAGAGACAGGGTCTCACTGAGTTGCTTAGCACCTCGCCATTGCTGAGGCTGGCTTTGAACTTGCGATTCTCCTGTCTCAGCCTCCCTGAGTGCTGGGATTACAGGCTTGAGCCACCGCGCCCGGCTCACTGCTTAGCTTTTGATAGGTATATGTATTATCTTCTAGTTAGCACATATAACCCTTGAGGGTAAGATGATGATTATTTCTCTCACAGTGTTTAGTTGGTCATATGTAAATAAAATATTTATCGTCTGGGCATGATGGCACATGTTTATAATTCTGGCGTCTTAGGAGGCTGAGGAAGAAGGATCTCAAGTTTGAGGCCAGCCTGGACAACTTAAGTGAGACTGCCTCAAAATAAAAAATAAAAAGGGCTGGTGGTGTGGCTCAATGGTAGAGCATGCCTGGATTCAGTCCCCAGTACTATAAATGAATAAATAATAAAATAAAAATAAGCCACACATGATGTAATATCTCTCACTCAAAAGACAAAACCAACATTCCTTAGGCTTCTCAGCCCTTTCCATCTCCTGCCCCATTTCTCTGCTATCCTTTAAAACAAGACTGCTTGGAAGAAACTCTGTTTTCCTTTTTCCTATTTCTTGACTTTAAATCTCCTCCCAACTTGTTTAAATTAGATTTTTACTTATACAATTTTCCCAAAACCCATCATACAGTTGTCAGCAATCTCCACATGGCCTAATCCAATGATCAGTTCTCAGTTCTCTTTTTACTGGAATTAGTAGAACTTGGCCCAGTTGAATGCACCCTCTTTCTTGAGATGCACTCTCACTGGCTTCTGCTTTTTCTTCTTCTAGTCTCTTTCACTGTTTTTTTTCTATTCAATTAACCAGACTATGTATTTATGTTTTGACTTTTATTCTACTTTAATACATCAATTAATTTTCAGATGTCAAATTAAACTTGTATTCCTGTAATAAATCCCACTTGGTAATATAATTTAATTTTGTTTTGTTTCTGTTGCTGAATGCAGTTTGGTAATATTTTGTTGAGGCTTTTTGTATCTCCTCATGAATCTAGTTTTTTACATTTTTTATTTTTTTACTTGTTAATGCACCTTTATTTTATCTATTTATATGCAGTACTGAGAATCAAACCCAGTGCCTCACACATACTAGGTAAGCACTCTACCCCTGCGCTACAACCCCAGCCTATGAATCTAGTTTTTATGTGGTTATCTGTCTGGCTTTGCTATCAAGGTAATATTGACCTCATAAAATAAGTTGGGAGGTGTTTTCTTCCTGTTTTCTGAAAGAGTTTGTGAAAGACTGTTATATCTTGAAAAAATATTTTGTAGAATTCGTCAGTAAAACCATTTGGTCTTGGGTTTTTCTTTGTGACAATTATTTAAATTACTAAATAATTCTCTTTATTTGTTATAGGTTTTTTCAAATATTTTGTTTCTTCTTGAGTCAATTTTGGTAGTCTGTGTAATTCTAGAAATTTGTCCATTTCATCCAAGTTGTTTAATTTGTGGGCATTAAGTTATTAATAATATTTCCTTACTATAGTAGAGTTGGTAGCATTATCCCTCTTTCATTCCTGATTTTGGTAATGTGTCATTTCTCTTGTTTTCTTGGTATTGTCAATTTTGTTAATCTTTTCAAAGAACCAACTTTTGGGGTTTACATTTTTTTCTATTTTCCTGCTACAAAATTCATTACTTCATCTCTTCTGCTTGCTTTGAGTTGAGTTGGCTCTTTGTCTTCTAATTTCTTAAAGTGGAAGTTGAAGTTCTTGATTTAAGAACTTCTTTTCTGATATAAACATCTAAAGTTATACATTTCTCTCTAAGCACTGCTTTAGTTGTATCCCATAAATTTTGATGTTGTATTTTTATTTTCATTCAGTTCAATTTAATTTACTTTACTTCAACTCATGAGCCATTTGGATGTGTGTTTTAAAATTTCCAAGTATTTGGTTTTTTTTTCTCAGAGTTCTTTCTTATGGATCTATCAATTTCATTGTAATCAGAAAATATGAGTTATATAATTTTAAAATTTTTATTTTTGAGACTTATTTTGGGATCTAGCATATGGTCTATTCTGAGGAATATTTCACGTACACATGAAAAGAAGATATACTAAAGTCATTTGGTTGTGTGTTCTATAAGTATCAGTTAAGTCAAGAGAGTTGACAGTGTTATCAAAGTCTTCCATTGTTCTATTAATTACTGAGAGTGGAGTATTGAAATCTCTTCTTTAAAAAATAAATATTATTTTGTATACAAGTATACAACTTGATGTTATGAGATACAACTATACAGTAAAATATAGTGGAGCAAATTAACTTATTATTTCATATAGTTACCTTCCCCTTTTGTGGCAAGAGCAGTTACAATCCACTTATTTAGCAAGAATCCTGAATATAATGCACTTTTAAAAAATTTTTTATTTTTATATATATATTTTTTTAGTTGTCAATATTTATTTATTTGTTTGTTTGTTTGTTTATTTATTTATTTATGTGTGGTGCTGAGACTCGAACCCAGTGCCTCTCACATGCTAGGCAAGCTCACTACCACTGAGCCACAACCCCAGCCCCTTGCACTTTTATTAATAATAGTCCTTGGCCTGGTACAGTGGCATACATCTGTAATTGCAGCAACTCGGGAGGCTGAAGTAGGAGGATCACAAGTTCAAGGCCAGCCTTAGCAATCTAGCAAGATTGTAAGCAACCTAGTGAGACCCTGTCTCAAAATTTAAAAAAAAAAAAAAAGGTGGGGGTCTGGGGGTGTTGCTCAGTGGTTATAAGTGCCTAGGTTCAATTCCCAGTACAAAAAGGACAGTAATAATTATCCTGATGTTGTACATTGGAACTCTAGGCATTTTCATTCTACATATCTGCTACTTTGTATCCTTTGATTGGATCTCACAGTTTCTCCTCCTTCGTTCCTCAGGTAACCATTGTTTTATTCTCTATCTCCAAATGTAACAGTGGTCAGCTTTCTGCTTTGTATATAACTCTTGCTGCTCTGCCACTGCAGCTTTTTTGTTTTTTGGTACCAGGGATTGAACCCAGGGTCACTAAACCACTGAGCCACACCCCCAGCCCTTTTTATATTTTATTTAGAGACAGGGTCTCTCTAAATTGCTTAGAGCCTCACTAAATTGCTGAGGCTGGCTTTGAACTCTCGATCCTCCTGCCTCAGGCCCTGCTAGCCGCTGAGATTACAGGCGTGCACCACCATGCCAGCTGCAGTTTATTTTTAAAATGGACATGTTTCTTTCTCTTCCTATCCCCCTGCTCCTACCTAATCTCCAGGGATGGGGAGAACAGGATTACCTTTCTTCCCCATCCTAGACAGAGTTAATCTGTCCTTGAGTACATACCCACCATAGGAATGAAATAATCTTTCTGGATGGTACCAGAAGATTTCAGAAATGACTGTCTCCCAGATTAACAAGTGAATTACAACTCCAACAGAGAACGTGTGAAATGTAGCTTTTGAATTGAATCACCTCCTTAAAAGCTCCCTGTTCCTGTTCAATCACAGTCTCTGGGTCAGGAGTCCCCTGTGTTTTTCCTTTGCTAGCAAAACAATAAACCTTTTTCCCTTTTCTCAGACCCATGTCTTTGTTATTGGATTGGCATCAGGGACAAGGACCAAGCTTTCCGCAACACATACATCTGTTTTTTTCCTTAATTCTCTATATAAGTGAGATCATACAATATTTTTCTTTCTTTGGCTCCTTTTCCTTAGCATAATGTCCCTTCAAGTTCATCCATGGCAAATGTCAGGATCTCCTCTTTTTTAAAGACTGAGTAAGTGTGTGTGTGCTGTCACATTTTTTTTTCAGTATCTTTATTCATTTATCCACTGATTGATACTTAGATTGTTTTCATTTCTTGGCCATTTTGAATAATGCTTTAATGAACATGAGAATGCAGTTATCTTTATCAGGTGGTGACTTTTATTTCCTTTGGGTATATGTTCAAAAGAGGGATCACTGAATCATACGGGTAGTTCTAATTTTTAATTACCTTAGGAACTTCCATAATGTTTTCCACAATGGCTCCACCAATCAACATTTCCACAGTGTATAAGGGTTTCCTTTTCTCCACACCCTCACCAACTCTTTTTATCTCCTGCTGTTTTTATAACAGCTATCCTCATGGGTGTAAGGTGGAATCTGATTGCATTTGATTTGTATTTCCCTGATAATTAGTGATTCTGAGCAAACTTTCATAAACCTGTTGGCCATATTTATGACTTCTTTGGAGAAATATCTACTCAGGTATTTTGCCCATTTTAAAACCAGAATATAGCAAGATATTTTAAATAAAATGGGGGGGGGGCACATAGTTGAGCGTGCTTATAATCCCAGCAACTTGGGAGGCTGAGGCAGGAGGAGCATAAGTTCAATGCCAGCCTCAGCAACTTAGCAATGCCCTAAACAACTGTCTCAAAATAAAATATAAATATGGTTGGGGATGTGGCTTAGTGGTTAAGCATCCCTGGGTTCAATCCCTGGCACCAAACAAACAAAACAAAAATCAGGGTATATGTTTTCTTGCTATTGAGTTGCATGAATTCTTTATAAATTTTGGATATTAGCCCCTTATCAGATATATGATCTGCACATATTTTTCCAAATGGTAGGTTGTCTTTTCATTTTGTTGTTTCCTTTTCTGTGAAGGAAATTTTTAGTTTGATATAATTCCATTAGTTTATTTTTGCTTCTGTGGCCTGAACTTTTGGTGCTATTATCCAAAACACCATTGCCAAGGCCAATGTCAAGGAGCTTTCCCGTTTTCTTCTAGCAATTTTATGGTTTCTGGTCTTAGGCTTAGGTCTTTTATCCATTCTGAGTTGATTTTTGTGTACAGTGTGAGGTTCCACTTTCTTTATTTTGCATTGGAAATGGGTTTCCCCATGCCATTTATTAAAGACAGTGTATTTTCCAATTGTGCCTTTTTAAATATTAATTGACCATGTATGCTCAGATTTATTTTTTAGCTATCTTGTTCCACTGGTCTGTTGTCTTTATGCCATTACCATAGTGTTTTGATTATAATAGCTTTCTAACATAGTTTTAAATCAGTGAAGATGATGTCTCCAACTTTTTCTCTCTCAGAATTGCTTTGGCTATTTAGGATCATTTGTGGTTCTTTGAAATTTTAGGATTAAAAAAAATTTTGTGATGTGCCATTAGGATTTTGATAGGGATTGCACTGAATCTGTGTATTGTTTGGGGTAGTATGGACATTTTTGACAATATTAATTTTTCCAATCCACAAGCACACGACATCCTTTCATTTGTGTCCCCAATCTCTTTAATCAATATTTGAATTTTCAATGTCCAAGTCTTTCATGAACTCAGATTTCTTCCTGTTTTTTGATGCTATCATAAATGAATTATTTCCTTACAAAATCATTATTAATGATGAATTATGTAATTTTCCTTTCATTCTGCCAGCTTTTGACTATGTACTTTGGAGGTTCATTCTTACATAACTTTTATAATGGTTATATCTTCTACATGTATTGATCCCTTATCAAAATGTTTCCAGTAGTAATTCCTTATTTTGTCTGACATTACTATAATCACTGCAGATCTCTTTTGGTTGCTGATTATGTACTGTATTTTTTTTTTTAATTTTTTACTTTCAATCTACTTATGTATGCCTCTTGTAGGTGACATGGAATAGGGTCTTGCTGTTTACTCAGTCTAGTAATATCTACCTTTTTTTTAAAAATTTTTTTTAGTTGTAGATGGACACAATGTCTTTATTTTATTGCTTTGTATGTGGTGCTGAGGATCGAACCCAGTGCCTCACGCATGCAAGGCAAGCGCTCTACCACTGAGCTACAATCCCAGACCTAATATCTACCTTTTAAGTGAAGGTGCTTAGTCCATTTATGTTTAATGTACTTACTGTCATAATTAGACTTTCTTTTACCTTTCCTTGGTAGGTATGCCAGTGATTGAACCTATGGCCTCATATATGCTAAGCAGCACTTTACCACTGAGCTAGATAAACTCTTAGCTCCTATTTTGCCATTTTACTTTTTGGTACAGGAGATTTAATCCAAGGACACTTTACCACTGAGATACATCCCCAGTCCTTTTTTATTTTATTTTGAGACGCGGTCTTGCAAAATTCTTCAGGTTGGCTTTGGACTTGCAATCCTCCTTCCTCAGCCTCCCAAGTTGCTGAGATTACAGGTGTGCCACCTTGCCCAGGTCTCTCTTGCTATTTAAATAGTTGTGTACTTTTTATTCCAATGAAGTAATGGAATCACAATTTAAGTTGATGTAAAATGCCAATATATTTGAAAACTATTCAAATGATTTCTCACTAAAGAATGTGAAAATTCAGAAAAACAAACTATAAATGACTCATACTTCCATCATTCAAATGTAATCTAATATTATGATATCCTTTGTACCAGGCTTTAAAAAAAGTGTTTACTATACTATTCATAGATATTTGCTTGTTGTTTACAGTTTATATATTATGTATATACCTATGCATATTTTCATCTTATGCATTCTGTTATATGCACTTTTTAACCACAGAAGTGCCATCACCTTGCAGTGATCCTCTTAGAAGTTACTGAATGAATGAATGGTCCTATTGTTGAAATAACTGTACTTGTCAAAAAATTGGACATCAGAGGGTTAGGTTGGAAGAAAATGAGAAGCACCTTCTGCATCAGGATTCTTGGTGGGATTACACTTGGTTTTAGCTCTTTGTGAAACAAAACAAAGGGAAGGCAGTTTCTCATTTATTGAATTCACCTATAAAATGACTGGACCTAGTGTCTTGGGACAATGGTATGCAGTATTTTTTTTTAGTATGGGTTATGTATGTGTGTGCGTATAATATCACATGATGTCAACCATATTGATTTTATGGTATTCAGCCCTTTTTTGGCTTGTGCAATATTTGATGGTGCCTTTGCTAATTTCCTTAAATAGTTCCATCAACTTTTGTTTTATGTGGTTGAATGCACATAAGTTCATAACTATATCTTCTTGGTAGATAGTTTCTTTTGATTATGACATATTTATTCTTTTTTAAAAATATTTTTTAGTTATACATGGACACAGTGTCTTTATTTATTTTTATGTGGTGCTGAGGATCGAACCCAGTGCCTCATAAGTGCGAGGCAAGCGCTCTGCCACTGAGCCACAACCTCAGCCCCGACATATTTATTCTTATCAATCCTTCCTGCCTTACATTCTTATATTAGATAACCAATTTTTACATTAGTATTTTCTTGATACATAGCTCTTTTCAAAATTCTTTCCCCAAACTTTATAATCATATATCTTGCAAAGAGCACATGGCTATTTTTAAAAATCTAATTTGAATGTGTTTAAAAAAAATTTTTTTTTGGTACCGGGGATTGAATTCAGGGGTACGCAACCACTGAGCCACGTCCCCAGCCCTATTTAGTATAGTGACACAGGGTCTCACTGAGTTCCTTAATGCCTCTCCATTGCTGAGGCTGACTTTGAAATTGCTATCTTCCTGCCTCAGCCTTCCGAGCTGCTGGGACTACAGGTGTGCACCATTGCGCCTGGCATGTTTCTTGTTTTTTCATATACAGGTCTAATCCATTTACATTTACTGTGATAAATTAACTGCCTGCGTTGTTGTTGTTGTTTGTTTGTTTTTTGCCTACTAATCCATTTACTAAGTTTTCTCTAGGCTTTCTCTCTCTGTAGGTTTGGAAATTACACATTTTATTTCTCTTATTTTGGTATCTTTAAATGTTTCACATACACGTTAGAAAATTGTTATATTTAAGGCTGCTCTAATCTTTTAAATAGTCTTTCTATCATAGGATGATTCACTATAGATCCTACCTCCTTGGTACAGAAGTCAGAACTGAAATTCCCAGCCTCTCTTGCAGCTAGAATGTAGGCCTGTGCTACAGGCTCTGCTAACTAGAAGTATCCACTGAAATGTGAGGAAAGACACAAGCTCTGCACACAGCTTCCATTTTCTTGAGTGCAAGGTCAAGTTTATGATAGAGAATTGGCACTGATGCCGATGGCAGGAGCCAACGAAGAAAAGCTGAACTCCTGGCATTTGGTGCTTGGTGGGAACAGTAGCAATTTATCAGGCCAATTGTTGCACGGTTTATGGCACTTTTTCAAGTTTAGCCTAAGCTTGTTTTTCTAGTTCTCCCAATGATTCTGCAAGCTGCTATCATTTTAAGAAATTCCTGCATGGATTCTGTTGTTTATGACAAAGAACCTTAACCAATGTAAAACCTTGTCAAAAATCTAAAGTTATAAAATATTTCACTTCATCTTAATAAAAGTTTAGAATACTTTCATTCTGAACTGCCTCTTACTCAAATCTACTATACTTCAAGGGCTAATATTTTAATTTCACCCAGTTTTAAAATTCCAAAATGTTAGCACTTAAAAAAACACTAATTTACATTGACCAAGATATTTCCTAAATCAACTGTTTATCTTTTTCCCATCTCATTTTTTTTTTCCCATCCCATCTTTCTTTTAGACTTAGCTCTTCTCTTGTGGGAGTATAATCTTTAGGACTTCCTTCAATGAGCATTTTTGAGTCTAAATTTTGAAAACATGCTGAATTTGTCTTTTCCTATGAAAGATGGTTTAGCTAGTTACAGAATTCTAATTTCTCAGTTAAGAGTCTCTCAATACTTCAGGGATATTTGTCATCATCTTTTGACACCTACCGTTGATGATAAATCTGCTGACCAGATGATTGTTCTTTTTAGAGGAATGTGACTTTCTCAGTGGTAACCTTTAACATTTTCTTAGTGTTTTTGACATGTTCTAATTTCACCACTACCTGTGGTTCTTCTTAAAAATTTATTCCTATTGAGACTTAGTTTCTACCTTTGACCTGATAATTCATATTTTTCAAGTCTGAAAATTTACAAAAATTATATGGATATTGCCTCTCCTTCATTCACTATTTCATCTCCTCCATAAACTCTTTAGATATATGCTTTATCTTCTAATAATATCCTCTAGATGTCTGAACTCAGCATTGCTGCTTTGGCAATCTATTGTATGAATTTCCTTTGTATTTTAGGCTATTCATAAAAATCATTTTTATAAGACAGGGATTAACTGTCTCAAAACCCTTCAACAGTTGTTCTGTCTTTTACCATATATGTTATTCTTTTGGCTTTCAAGTACCACATGCATTGAAATCCTGCCATTTATTAGCTGAACAATTCTGGGCACACTTTATTTCTCTGGGCCCCAGTTTCCCAGCATAGAGAGATTAATGACAAATTTACATGAGCTAAAGCATACAAGGTACTGATTAAGTGTCCAACATCTGTTAGTACAGTAAATACAATTTGGTGTGTTTGCCTATCTCACAGAAATTTCCTTGGTGGTCACATCTGTATTTGTTATTCATTTCAGATATGAATTCTGAAAGAAAGCTACCATCACTTCCAAGATCTGGCAGTAGTGATTGGCTAAGGCACTGGCACATGGATCTAGACTAACCGATCAGCTATTTATTAAGACTTGATAGGAATATTGGCTCTTTTATGACTTCAGACTATTTAATGTATGAGCAGAGCTGCTGTTTTATAGTATGGGAGAATAAAAGTACCATGTAGAAGAAAGGGAAAGGTAAAGGAGAAAAAATAGTGACATCATTTAAATACCTAGCACCATTGGCTTCCATGATGTTGCACTTTTCAGTAATGTAGATTCCTTTAATACTTAAATATGTTATAATAAACAGGAATAATCTTATAATATTTAAAAAGAATTACCAGAGTTTGAACATGAATCATATTTTATTTTATTGCTCAATTATGTAGGCTTTTTATTCCTATTTTCCAGAACAGTGGTTACCCTCCTACCAGCCATTGAAATATAGTTGCTGTAATACTAATATGAAATTTGAATGGTACTTCAGAGTTCCCACAGTCTTTCGTATCATTCTCTTGATTGACTGTGTGAGATGAGTAGGCCAGATAATAAGCTTAATTCTTGACAAATGCTGACACTGAAACAGAAAGGTTAAACAGTGTTCAGGGTGAAGAAGGGTGAAAACCCAGTTAGCTCTAAATCATCTTGTCAGGACAGTTCATAGACCACTATGATGCAAAGATAGTGCATATTTTCACTAATTACTATTAATTAGAAATTTTCAGAAGAGCACTGAAAAGTTTCATTAGCTCAATCACAAAACCTATTAAAATGTACATTCAGCCTGCAATTTAAATTTATACTCTCAAAAGCACTTGTGCTCCCCAAAGTCAATCTTTGCCATGCTCCTAATCAAGTTCCTGTTGCGCTTTTAAAATTCTACAACTTTGATCTAGAGATCACTGGGGTTGGGGTGTGTTTGTGTGTGTGTGTATTAATTCCTAGCTCAACATCCAGTGTTTAACAAGCGTATGTATAAACGCGGGTGAATTCTTATATCTCCTAAGGTAGAATTTTTTTTTTTGGTACCAGGGATTGAACTCAGGGGTACTCGACCACTGAGCCACATCCCCAGCCCTATTTTGTGTTTTATGTAGAGACAGGGTCTCACTGAGTTGCTTAATGCCTCGCCATTGCTGAGGCTGGCTTTGAACTCGCGATTCTCCTGCCTCAGCCTCCCAAAGTGCAGGAATTACAGGCGTGCGCCACCGCGCCCGGCTCCTAAGGTAGAATTCTATGGGATACAGCACACGGGTAATTGTTTACAACATTTATAAATATTTACAATTATTTAATATTATTACAACACTTCTGTTTTGGAGAACACAATGCTTTCACAACATTAACTCATTCACCTTCACTGAATTGATGAGAGGTTGGGTCACAAACTGTGTTCTTATTTTATCTGCCAAAGTTGGCAAAGTAAAGGAGAAAGGAGTTAGGTATTTAAGAGAAAGCAAAGCAAGAGCCATTTGACTTTCTTGTTCGCCTCATCATGATGGTTACATTGCAGTTAAGAGAATTCCTCCATTTTCATTAGGAAATATCTATGATGAAGAATGTAATTTTAGATAAATTGTTTCAACAGAATCATGGCATGGACATGTCAAAGAATACTGAAAGGATTGTACTACTAATCATTAGTGCTTTTAATCGTGTACTCCAATATTTTCAATTTTTATAGGGCCAAAGTTTATTTTTAAGTGCAGCATTACAATAAACTGACAGTCCTGGCATAGGTCCTCATTTCTCTAGACTGCCATTAGGCTCAAATCGATCCTCTAAATAAAGTCTGTCCCAAGAGACACAAGTGATGTAGGGAAAAAGGGGAGTTTTAGAAACCAAGCCTGACGTCACACTTTTGTGTTCTAACCATCTGTACCTTTTTAAACTAGGGGCTGGAACCGCTCGGGCGGAGAGACACAGGCGCACAACAATCTTCTCCCACACAAGCCTGGAATGGCAACTGTGTGGCTGCCTAAGAAAGAAAAGCCGCTTCAGAGCTGTGGGGTGGCGTGGGGGTGTGTGTGGTAGGGTAGGAGAGTCATTCCTCTTCTCCATCCAAGGATGCTATTTATTGGAAATCCTGCACATCTTTTTTTTTTTTTTTCCTTTAAATTGATTTCTCTCGAGTAGGAGGCAAAACCATTTTGATGTGAAAGAAGAAAGGAAAAAATATGCAAGACGGGCAGGGAAGATTTGCAGGGGAAAATCGCACGCAGCATTGCTTTGGATATTGGGTCTGCGGGCAGAGAAAAGGGTTCCGGCGTCCACAACCTGTTCGGCTTTAAAGACGACGCCCTTCCGTCCCGCGTGCCAGCCCCCTCCCCTCACTCGCTCTGTCCACCGCCGCTGAGAGGGCAGCAGCCACCCTGTAACCACCTCTCACCCAACTCCCTTGGCTCCTTCATCCTCCCCAAACCCAAAGGCGCATTCTCACTCTCCTACTACTTGCGAGCCGGGCTCACCCCTCTCCCCTCGCAGCTCCCAGGAAGGCAGCTATACCCAGGTGCCCATCTCTCACACCCCTTCCGGCCCCTCACCAGGCTCCTCAGTCCTCCCCTGGTCTAGGGAAGTGTCTCCGCTCAGCCTCCACGTGCAAATCCTAGGTCGTTACCCCACTTTCTTGTCCACACCCCCACCCCCCCGCCACCTCCAGCCACGGGCTCCGCCCACCCTGCCTGGGGCGCGCGCCCAGAAGCCGGGACACCTGGCCGCCCCTCCCCCGGCCCAGCTTTCCTCCCGACTCCCCCGCCCTTTGCGCCGCAGCTCTGCGCCCACCCCTCGCAGCTTCCTTCTCTCCACCCCCTCCCTTCGCGGGAGGCGAGGGTTGGGGGGGCAGAAGGAGCGCGGCGGCGTGGCCAATGGGCGCTCGGCTTACTCTGGCCTCTCCCCCGCGTGGCCGCCAATCGCGGCGGGCGGTGGTGGTAATATTGTGGAGTGGAGTTTGGATGCCGCCGCTGCCGCGGGCTGGAGTGGCGCGGCGGCGGGGGCTGCCAGGGTATTTCGGGAAGGGGGCGTGAGGAGGCGGTGGCGGCAGTGGCGGGGACTGCGTGTGTAGGCAGCCCAGGGAGAGAGAAAGAAAGGAAGGAAGAGGGCGGGGAGTCCTCAGAGGAGGAGGCGGGACGGCCAAGCTCCTCACCTCTCGGCGGCGGCGGGTGTCCGGGGAGGCGGTGCCGCCCCCTGCCCGCGATCTCTTCAGCGCCACCGGTCGCCGACCCGCCGGCCTCGGGCAGCGGCCGAAGCTACTGGGGCGGGAGCAGTGGGCCGGGCGGAGGCTGGAGTGGGCGCGGAGGCGACCGCCATGGCGTTTCTCAAACTCCGCGACCAGGTAGGTGAGGGGCGGCAGGGCGGGATCGCGCCGCTTTGGGAGGAAGGGAAAGAGGGCGGGCCAGCGGTGTGGGCCGCCAGGGCGCCCGCTTGGCGGTGTTGCTGCGAGGTTAGCGAGGTCCCGGGCCGGGGAAGGGCGCGAGGCTGCGGGCAGGGGCCGCGGGCGACTCGCTTGTCAGGGTAGGTCGGGCCCGGGTAAGCCCACGTGCCGCCCAGGGTCTCGCCGCCGCGCTGAGAGGGGCGGGTTCTGCGCTCGCCGCCCTCGCGTCGGGCGCGCTGCGGGGTAGGCGCCTCCTCTTTCCTGCCAGGTGAGGCTCGGGCCTAACAGGTGGCTTTCCGCTGTCGGGCTGGAACTGTGCCGGCGGCGGTGACCTGGGGTCACGACCTTGCTCTCCTGTTTGCTTCGCGGTATAGCTGGAGGCATATACTCTCTCCGGGAAAGAGAAAAATAAAAACTGGTTGATTCTGCTAGGGAATAGTTGTTAGTGTGCAAACCCCCAGACTTGTTTTCCTTTGATATTTTGTGCACCGTTTTGGTTACTTTTCTTGACTTAGGAAAAGCTGGTCAGATACCCGAAGTGCCAGAGACTCGGACACTTGGGGACTGAGAAATACTTGTGTTTAGAAATGAAGTCGCAACTATACCTGAGAGATTGGTAAAAACCTGGGAAGAGATGCAGAAGTCTTCAGATATGTGTATCTGTCTTCCAAGGAAATGGAAAATTAACGTGTGAAATTTACTGAGTCGCGGGAAATTAATAGTGCTGAGAACTTACTTTTGCTATTTGTTTTTCTGAACAGAAGATGTTGAATAGATTTGAAGGGAAAGTAACTTGCATGCATTGGGAAACTTCCGAAAGTGAGTACCCCTTTTTACAGAAACAATGGGGTCTCTTAGCAAATAGCATACCTCAAATTCTGCATTTAGTTAATACCATGAATTCTCACTTCCAAAGTAATTTTATAATTGGTCCTATGTATCATTTCGTATCACGAGAGCTTTACCTGGTGTTAGTAACATCAGGGCAAGATATTTTGAAAAACTGTTTAAAGTTTATACTTTGTATTTCAAATTAGATATCAAACTGTCACTGCCCAGTATTTTAACCACTAACAACATGTGGCAACTTAAATTTCACTAAAATAAACTGAGTTCCATAGTTATGCTATTCATATCTTAAAAGCTCAGCCACAACAGCTGTTGATTATTATTATTTTTTTAATATTTTGTTTTTTAGTTGTAGATGGACACAATGTCTTTATTTTATTGCTTTGTATGTGGTGCTGAGGATCGAACCCAGGGCCTCACGCATGCGAGGCAAGCGCTCTACCACTGAGCTACAATCCCAGCCCAGCTGTTGATTATTGTATTGAACAGGATAGGTAAAGAACACTTAAGGTGTTTCACAAAGTTTTATCAGACAACACTGTTAATAACAGGTAAAACACAGTTAAAGTGTAAACCTTATTTAATTCCCCTACAGTCAGTGCACATTATACCCTTAACAGAATGAAACTCAAGGTCTAGGTTTCCACTAACTTTCAACAATTTAGTAGGATTTTGTGCTTTCATTTTTATTTCTAGTCCTTTGCTTTTGAAAGTTATTTTTGTGCTGTGGATTATTGTGCATTAGGAATTTTAGTGGACTTTGAGGAGGACATCCTCTTCTATTTGCTATAAGGTTTAAGCAGAAACAGGATTTCAGTTGGAAATGAAGTTAAGTTGCATCTTCGCACTTGAATATTTAGGAATTGCAATTATGGAGCAGTTGTGATACTAGTCCAGTTTTACATGGTATCCACTAATACTCAGTGGTGATATTGTTCTTTAAAATCTAACCTGTAAATTTGAGAATACTTGGACAAGTTAATTAAATGGGATGATTGAGAGAAAATAGAGAGGTTTATTTCTATCCCACTAAATAATTGGCCTATATGGTCTCTCTCTTGAAAGATTTTGAGAGATGAGTTTGTTTTGCCTGGGTTAAAGGAAATAGCTGTTTCTAGCAATCATCTAATATGTTGATATTTTATTAACTGTTAGAAGTGGTAATAAAAATGAAATGGAATGCAAATACTCTTAACTTTTCCCATCTGCAGAAAAAGCAGTTCAGCTAAATGAATTACTTTACTTGGAGGAAAGAAGAAGATGTGGATAAGTACACAGAATTTTAAAGTTGGAAGGTACTTAATTTAGCTTCAAACTCAAAAGCCTTATAATCACTTGGATAGGAAGTAGTAGAATCTGCTTTTCTAAGTCTGTTCCAGTATTCACCTTGTATTTTGTTTTCTTACAGTTTTGTAAAACATGGTTTAATACATAGAAGTTACAAATGGGTAAGAGTTTTTCTTTGTGCAAGTAAGCCTTAGGAGGGTTCTATGGCTTAAATATAAAACAAATGAGTAAATAAAGCAGTTCTCATGTCCATTCAATAATTTGAATGAAAACAGCATTTTCTGGGGCTGGGATTGTGGCTCAGCGGTAGAGCGCTTGCCTTGTATGCGTGAGGCACTGGGTTCAATCCTCAGCACCACATACAAATAAATAAATAAAATAAAGATATTGTGTCCACCTACAACTAAAAAAAATTTTTAAAAAAAGCATTTTCTCATTTTATGCTGACATATAGTTATGGGTATAAGAAGTAATTACTGTACTACTATCAGTAGATGGAAATAATTTTTAATTGTAAATAAAATGAAAATAGTTTGTTTTCTATCTGTAGGAGTTAAGCACATGATTTTTTTTTTACTCTGAATTATTTCACTTTGGTTTATACAACGTGCATTAAGATTCCAGTGTAGGGTGGTGTTTCTTAAGTGTCACTGTCATGATTTTTACCTTTTTAGTTAGTAAAAAATAATCGTACATGATTTCATTGAATTTTTCAGCAGTAATAAGAACAGTAGAAGGTCTTTGTTTAGATTAGGGATCACAAATTCCCAAACTGGGAAACTGAATGACAACTGACACTTGGCTTTAGTATTTAGAAGATAGTGGAGAGTGGCAGAGATGATGGCCACTCCATTGCTGCTCTGCTCCAGGCCTTTGTTGCTGTGCAGGTATAATAGTAGTTTAAGAACTCTTTTTTTTTTTTTTTTTTTTTTTTTTTAAGAAGCCAGTAATCCAAATTGTTATGTAAAATCTGTAAATGTTGGCAGGTTGGTTACCAGTGGCAATTAATGCTATGATTTCAAAAAAGGGCCAGTAAGAACTAGTTTATAACTGCTAATTTAGATCAGTTGGAGAAAAACTATAAAATAAGATTCCTGTTAAAAACAATTTTCAGGGCTGGGGAATGGAGCTCAATGGTAGTTCCCTAGGATGCATGAAACACTGGGTTCATTCTCCAGCACCAAAAAAATTAAACACAGTTTAAAACATTCTACTACTAATTCTACTAATACTCAGTGGTGATACTGTTCTTTAAAATCTAACCAGGCATGGTGGTGCCCTCCTATAAACCCAGTGGCTCAGGAGGCTGAAGCAGGAGGTTCACAAGTTCAAAGCCAGCCTCAGCAGCGGCGAGGTGCTAAGCAAATCCTCAGTGAGACCCTGTCTCTAAATAAAATACAAAATAGGGCTGGGGATGTGACTCTGTGGTTGAGTGCCCCTGAATTCAATCCCTGGACCCCCGCCCCCCAAAAAAAACCCATGAGGGCTGGGAATGTGGCTCAGTGGTTAAGCATACCTGGGTTCAATCCCTGGAACCCCAGAAAAGATAAACAGCAAAACGATCGTAAAGTTTTGGGTTTTTTGTTCTGTTTTGTTTTTTTCATTGTAACGCTTGTGATTGAACCCAGAACCTGGTGCATACTAAGCAAGCCTTCTACCACTGAGCTACACCCTTAGCCCATACATAAATTTTTGTATCATATTTAAAGAGTTCTTAAAAAAAAATCCTTCATGTATATGCCTTTTCACTTCCAGTGTATACGTATAATCTCAGATAGTATTTATTTCTATTTTCACAGTTTGTTTTAAAACAAGTTAAATTTTGTTTATAGTAGTACTAAAGGGTAGTAGCTTTTGTTTTGATTTTTTTCTTTCATCCCTTCGTATATAGTAAGTAGGTTCCTTGAAATCTTTCCCCATTTAAAAAATTTTGATTGCTGCATAACGTACATGTTTATGGAGATAACAGTGTGTGTGATATTTCAGTATGTCATACAATGTATAATGATTATATCAGAGTGGTTGTGTAGCATTCATTCACCTTAAATATTTATCATTTTCTTGTGTTGGGAGCATTCAAAATCCTCTTATTGGTTGTAGAAATATATAGTTGTGTATTTAATTTTGCTATAGAAATATGATTTATTATTGTCAACCTTACCATATTGTTATAGAACCTTAGGAGTCATTTCTCCTATCAAACTGTACTCTTGTACCTGTTAACCATCCCTTGTCAATTCCCTTGCCTCTCTGTCTCCAGTAACCACTATTCTCTCTAATGAAATCAGTTTTCTAAGCTTTCACATAAGTGAGAATATGCAATATTTGTCTTTCATTTGAATTATTTTTCTGTAGGAGCTTTTTAGATTATTGGTTATTATGTGAGGATTTTTGATATGTGGAAGGTATTTTTCTTTTGAACAGGGTTGACATATATCAGTGAGTAAATGTTGAATGAATGAGAATAACTTTGGATAGTAAAAAGTTCTCATGATCAGGTACCTGCTAAGAGTGGAGCCTTGTTGACCTTTCAGTAAGGGGGCAGAGAGAGAGAGAAAGAACGCTTGAGAAATCTTACTGGATTTATAGGATGCATGATATGCTTGAACACTGATGCTCACCTATTTAAGTATATCAAATCTCCCCCTGCTTTGTGCTGGAAACTATGCAAAGTCTGAGGAAAAAGTAGCTACCATCTCTGCCCATAGGGGGTCTTGCTGGCTAGAAGAGGAGAAAGACACACATAAATATAGGGTGTGAGAGATACTTCAGATGACAAGGTTTGTCGAGTTGAAGGAAAACATGGAGCCTGTTATTTTAAAATGTTGATGAATAAACAATTTAAAACTAAGTGCCTTGTTTTAGTCTGGTGGTGTTTTTGTTTGTTTGTTGTTTTTGGTTCTGTGACCGAAAGACCTGACAAGAACAATTTTAGAAGAGGAAAAGTTTATTTGGAGTTCAACGTCTCAATTCATAGGTGGCTGACTTCATTCCTCAAGGCCTGAGGTGAGGCAGAATGTCATGGTGGAGGTGTGTGGTAGAAGAAGGCAGCTCAGGAAGTGGCATTAAGAAGCAGAGAGAGACCTCTGGGTAACCAGGACAAAGTATAAACCCCAAAAGCACACCCTTGATGACCCACCTCCACCCACACCCTACCAGTCTACAGTGACCAACCACCCAGTTAGTGGATTAACAACAGTGATTATGTTAAGGCTGTCATAACCCAATCATTTCACCTCTAAATTTTCTTACATTGTCTTACACATGAGCTTTTGGGGATACCTCATATCTAAACCATAACATGACTTCTGTTTCCTTACTTTTTTGATACCTTGTTTGTATTATACAGATCACAACCTGGTGGGCTCCAAAAGGGACGGAGATTACATGTTTTAGAATTTAGAAAGGATCAGTTGTAGGGAGTGAAATCTTTGTGGAAAGGGGGAAGTATTTTAGATTCACCACCAGAAGAATTTGTCCATATTGAAAACAGACAGTTGTGCTTGAAAGCAACAAGAGGGGAACTGTGAAGGTAAGCCAGGAAAGAGGATGGTATACCTATTTTTTGGGTAATGAGGAGATAGTCCTGACTGCTGTAATTGAAAAGGATGGGAATTAGATTATGTCAGTACTGAGTACATTATGAAATACTTTGAATGAGACTGAGAATTTGGTGATGGGAAGTAATAGCTGAGCCTTCTTAAATAGGGCCTGTGAGGGGTTTTTAGTGGTAGTGTGCATATAATACACTTTTCTGAAGAGGGTTTATGGTTTTATTAGATCCTTAAAGGGTTCCGTGACACTGAAAAGTTAAATAACCACTTCAGGTTTTAAAAGGGTAGATTACAAAAGATAGACAAAGAGGGACCCCCAAGATCAGTGAGGTAACTGCTTGTATGGTTTAAAACATACACAAAATATTTTAGTACAAACTGAGAACATTAAATACTGAGCAGGAGGAATGAATATCTTGAAAGGTTCCTTATAGCTGTATTGATAGCTTACTGATCTGTACAAATTAGAGTGTCCTGTTTCATAGTCCCACAAGGGTAAGTTAAACTTTGAAAATATAATTAAATTTGGTTATGGTGATTAAAAATAGTAAATAGTCCAAGTAATTAGATTTGGGTTACATTAAATTTTCTACCATTTTGTCTTATCTTTTTGTTTTTCTAGTCTTTTTTAAAGTTTATATTCAGTCAGTGCCATCTACCTGGGATGGGAGGAGATGCACTTGGAAAATGCTCTGTGCCTGGAGAAAACAGTTTAGAATTAAGTCTTGATCTGGGTAAAGTCTCCAATAAATAGTTCAAATCAAATCAATCATACTACTAATTTAAAGCAAAAATAATGAAATCTCCAGTTACTTAAACCAGTAAAACTTTGAACTGTTACTGGGATATGGTGTATAACTATAGTTGAAATAATGAAAGTTCTCTAGCTGGGTGTGGTGGTGCATGCCTGTAATCCCTGCACTTTGGGAGGCTGAGACAGGAGAATCGCAAGTTCAAAGCCAGCCTCAGCAAGGGCAAGGCACTAAGCAACTCAGTGGGATCCTGTCTCTACATAAAACACAAAATGGGGCTGGGGATGTGGCTTCAGTGGTTGAGTATCCTTGAGTTCAATCCCCAGTACCAAAAAAACAAAAAACAAAAACCACAGAAATAATGAAAGTTCTCAAATACTTTAGGTTAAATTGGCACTCCCATTCTCCACACTTAGTATTTAGTTGTACAGGTGTACCTTAAGAGATACTGTAGATTCAGTGTCGCAGACCACTCTAGTAAAATGAATAGCTCAATGAAGCAAGTCACATGGATTTTTTGGTTTCTCAGTGTACATGAAATTTATGTTTACACTTTTTAGTCTGTTGTGTGTGTATTATGTTTTACCATTATATCTAAAAAAAGTGTGTATACCTTAATTTAAACACTTTTTTGCAAAAAGATGCTGATGATCATTTGAGCTTTCAAAAAAATTGTGCCAATAGACTTGCTTAACATGGTTGCCACAGACCATCAACATGTAAGAAGCAAACTTTAGTGAAAAGGCCACTTTTGCCTAATAAATTTTAAGTTCAAATTTTTAATTGGCAAGAGTTTATTCATCTAAATTTATTATAAACTTAAAGGTATATCTTTCCTACACTTAAGGATTTAGTGCCACAGATAATACTAAAACGTGCAGCACAGGACAATTGAAGTACTTTAAAAAAAGAAAATTGGGTAGAGAAATACTTGTTTCAGAAGCCTGGAATAATTTTACTATAATTAAAAGGACACTTAACTTCATGTTATTCCCTTTAAAAAAGCACCCCTGCTGGGTGCTGTGGCGCACACATGCCTGTAATCCTAGCACTTTGGGAGGCTGAGACAGGAGAATCGTGAGTTCAAAGCCAGCCTCAACAACGGTGAGGCGCTAAGCAACTCACTGAGACCCTGTCTGTAAATAAGACACAAAATAGGGCTGAGAATGTGGCTTAGTGGTCGAGTTACCCCTGAGTTCAATCTCCGGTACCAAAAAACCCCCCAAATATTATAAAAGGAAGACTAAATTAGTTTGTAGAGGCAGCCTTTTCTTTTGCATCAATTTCTGGATTAAAGAGTTAGACTTTTCTTTTTTAGAAGGCTTTATTGAAATGTAGTTTACAAATTTAAATTGTACAAATCAGTATTTTTTAGTATATTCACAGAGCTATAGAAGTATTGCCATAATCAGTCTTCAATTTTGTCATGCCAAAATGAAGCCTCTTACTCCTAAACCATTATCCTCCAAACCTTTGTCCCCTCCTGTTCTAGAAAACTGATATTGTGTCTCTGGATTTTCGTATTTTGTTTAGCATATTTTCAAGGCTTGTTCATACTGTGAGAAGTATCAATTATTTTCTTTTATTGGTGAATAATATTCTATGGATAATACCACATTTTATTTATCTACTTTTTGGTGAATATTTAAGTTGCTTACATTTTTTGGCTATTGTGAATAATACTGCTATGATCATTTCTATAAAAGTGTTTATGTGGACAGAAGTTTTCCTTTCTCTGGGATATATACTTAGAAATGGAATAGTTGAGTAATATAACAACTTTGTATGTAGACTTTTGAGGAACCACCATTCTGTTTTCTTTGAGTGACTGCACCATTTATATTCCTGGTGGGCTCCAGTTTCTCCACATTCTTGACACCACTTGTTATTGTCCGTCTTTTAAAATGATAGCCATTCCAGTGTGTGTGTAAAGTGGTATCTTATTGCAGTTTTGATTTGCATTTCCCCGATGGCTGATGATGTTGAACATCTCTTCTTGTATCATTTATATTCTCTTTGGAGGAGTGTCTGTTCAGACCCTTTGTCTGTTTTTTCATTGGATTATTTGTCCTTTTATTATTGTGAAGATACAGGGAAAAATTTAGTTCTACTTCTGACCAGTTATATCACATTTGTGTTTTCCCACATACAGCAAGCAGTCAGTTCTGCAGTGGATTCTCCAGTGGATACCAGTTGTATGATCTCTAATTCAATTCAGTTCTGATATTGTCTACCTACAGATAGTGTCAGATTCCTATAGGTCAAGGGCTCACTTCTGTAAAATTGCCCTCACTTCAGATGTCAGTTGCAAACTTCAGGTTGTTGTATTTGTTTCTGACTGACAGGCTATAAATTGGGGCTGTCATGACCACCTCCTTGGATTTGGTTAGTTTGTTAGAACAATGCAGGGAAATTCTTATGTTACTGTTTTATTAATAAAAGATATAATAAAGGATACAGATGAACAGCCATATGGAAGAAATACATAGTGGCAGATGTGGGAGAAAGGGCATGGAGCTTTCCAAGCCCTCTGTGAATGTTCCATTCCTCCAGGAACCTCCACGTATACAGTCATGGAAGCCATCTGAGCCAAGTCCTTTTGGTTTTTTATGGAAGCTTCATTGCATGGGTCTGATCGATTAAATCATTGGTTATTTATGATCAAGTCAACCTTCAAAGTTAAGAGATGAAGATGAAAGTCCTAGCCCTCTTAATTAGACCTTGGCCTTTCATGTGAGCAGTCCCCATTCTGAAACTAGTGTCTAGAGGTCCCCAGCCACTAGTCATCTCATTAGCATAAAAAGACATTCTTATCACCCCCAAGGATTGCAAGGGTTTTAGAAACTGTGTGTCAGGAAACAGAGGATCAAGTGTAAGTTTCACAATATCATAATTATTTGTGTGTGTGTGTTGCTGGGGATGGAACCCAGGGCCTTGTGCATTAAGGCAAGCACTCTACCAACTGAGCTATATTCCCAGCCCCATACCATAATTATTGAGTTGTGGGTGTTCTTTATATATTAAATAGATACAAGTAC
>PVHX01010754.1:0-36450 GCA_004024805.1 Geosciurus inauris | reverse complement strand
AGATCATCCTGGTTTAGGGTGGACCATAAATCCAAATAGTTCATGTCCTTATAAGAAACAGAAAATGAAAAGACTGAGAGACACAGAAATGTAGAGGAGAAAGAAATGTGGAGATGTAGGTGGAGATCATTCTTGCAGTCTCAGGCCATCAAAATGCCTAGAGCCACCAGAAGCTGGAAAAGGCAAGGAAGGATTTTCCCCAGAGTATACCTTGATTTCAGACTCTAACCCTCCAGACTGTGAAAGAATAAATCCTGTGTTTTAAGCCACCAAATTTGTGGTCATTATTGTAACCCAAAGAAACTAATACAAAAATTTAGTGATAAGTCTCTAAGTAAATATTTAGATCTGTGATTCACGTTGAGTTTTGTGTATGCTATGAGAGGAGTTCAGCATCACTTTTTTTTTTTTTTTGCACATACTCAGTTGTCCTTATTTGTTGAAGAGACAATTCTTTTCCCCCATTGAATTATCTTGGCATTTTTAAAAAATCACATTTATCATTTGACTCCAAATGTAAGAGTATATTTCTGGACTCTCAATTCTTTTGCATTGACCTACATGTCTGTCTGTATGTCAGTATCACACTAACTTGATTACTGTAACTTTGCAGTAAACTTGAAATTGAGAAGTGTAAGTCCTGTAACTTTGTCTTTTGTTTTTCAAAATTTTGGCTTATATGGGTCACTTAATTAACATTCCCATATTAAGTTTAGCATCTGCTTGTCAGTTTCTGCCAGAAAGACAGTTGGAATTTTGACAGGTATTGTGTTTAATCTCTAGATCACTGTGGGAAATATTGTTGTCTTAGTATTATGTCTTTCAGTCTGTGAACATGGGATGCTTTTCATTTGTAAGTTCTTTAAATTTTTTCAATGATCTTGTAGTTTCTAGGTTACAAGTTTTGCACTTTTTGTTAAATCAATTGGTAGGATTTTTTTTATGCTTGTAGGAAGTTAATTTTTAAAATTTTCAGAATGTTTACTGCCAATGTATAGAAATACAATTCATTTCTATATTGCTTATATCTTTTAATTTTGTTGAGCTCATTTGTTAGTACAAATGGATTTTTAAAGGATACGTGAGACTTCTCTATATGTAGAATCTATTATCTGTAACTAGAGGGATAATTTTACTCCTTTCTTTCTGATCTGTTTATTTCTTCTTGCTTATTTGCCCTGACTAGAACTGCCAGAATAATGTCAGAAATGGTGGAGAGTTGGACATCTTTGTCTTGATCATGAACTTCTGTCTTCTCTAAGTATGATATTATCTGTGAGTTTTTTGTAGATGACTTTTATTAAGTTGAATAAATTTCCTTCTATTCCCAGTTTTCTGATTGGTAATTTCTTAAATATGAATATTAAATGAAGTTGCCATCTTGGGCATTATAGCTATTTGAATAAAATGAAGGCTTAAGAAGGAACAGTCTCCTGGTTTCAACCAAGATCACATTACTGACAACTTTTCCACAAGACTTCCAGATATTATTTCTTCAGTGGCAAGTCCCAAATGTTATTTTAATTTTTAATTAGGCTCAAACCTCTCTGACATTTGCCTATTTGATAATTTGAGTTAGCTACATGTATGTTACCACCCCAAATTTAACATGACCGTTTATACATTCATTTGATTCTGATTTTATTGTGTATCAGGTGCTATGCTAGACTCCAAAGGACCTAAAAATGTGAAGAATTGTCAGGGAATAACTAGGATCGCAGACAGGGTACTTTGTGTGTGAAGAAATTACCATGTTGGAGTTAGAGGCCCTATCATGAAAATCCTGAGCTCTAAGGAGATGGATCTTTATTCTGAAAGCAGTGATGAACCACTGAAAGATCCAAAGTAGGAAATAAGTATAGGATTTGTATTTTTAATGAGTTCTGGTGAAGAGGTAATATAGAATATGAGTCAATATGTTGAGGGTGAAACTGGAAGCGGGGATACTGGTGGGAAGTTAAATCCATTTGAAAAGAGGTTTGATCTAAGATACTGGCAGCAGGGATGGATTCTAGAAATATTTAGGAAGTAAAATTGATAGGACTTGTCTGGATTATAGGGACTGAAGGAGAAGAATGAGTCCTCAGTGACAGATAGGGTTTTGAATAGGGGGCCTGAGTGGATAGGGCATTACTAAAGGAGGAGTTGGTTTGAAGGGAAGATGAATTTGATTTTGGAAGCATTGAAGTCCTTGTGGAACATCTAAATGGAAACATATTGTTATGGTGGGCAGTTAAATGTGAAACTGGACTCAGATAAAAGTATTTCAGGTGGTGATTGAAGTGAATGAAGTCACTTGGTCATGAAGGGAAGAATTCATGACCAAGGAGAATATAATAGAGAATGTGGAATGAATAGATGAAAGTATACTAAGTGCTACTAGAGTTAAGAACAAAGCCTTGAGAGACTGATGTCACAGGCCAAAGGAGTTAAGAATTTCTCAAGTTGCACCTGTATTCTTTAAGATTGAAGGTTTAATTAAGTTTTCACCACTTTTTAGTTTTCCTTTTATCCCAGTACATTGTTTTAAACTTTTCTGTGAAAATGTTTTTCCTATTTGCTCCATGCTCTTTACTTCCTAAGCCACTATTTCCCAATTTGGGTGCACATCAGAATCACTTGGCAAGCTTAAATATAGATTCTTGGGGTCCATCCAGTTAGACCTGCTGAATGAGAATTGTCTTAGGTAATGCTCTAGACTTGGTATCTTAAAATCTTCTATGATAAAGATCAGTTTGCTCTTTGCTAAGCTTGTTTCCTTTTCTCTTGTGCCCCAAACTAACTTAAATTTACTAGCCCTTCTTGGATTTGGAGGCGGCCATATGATTGAGATCTGGCTGTAGGCAATTAAGCAAAAGTGTTGAGTGTTACTTTAATAAACCCTGGCAAATACAAACCTACTTTGAGTATTGCCAGAAAAACTTTGGAAAAGTTGAGTTAAGAACACTAAACTTCTGTGTCAGCTTGGGTCATCTCTGACTTCCTCAGGTCTTCAGGTGATCATTAACATGGATATTTGGACTTTGTGTAAGCATGAAATAAACTGTTGTATTATGTTATAGTTTGGGAGTTTTATCTATTTACTGTTTATCTATTACTGTTATTTTAATCACTTAGATTAAAATTTAATCTAATCATTTAATTAAATGATTAAATCATTTAGATTAATTATTTCCTTAGATTATTATTCAAGGATCAGAATTAGGGAACCATTGCCCTTGGTTACCTTTTCTAATTTTGTTTTTAAACTCTTTGGTACATAGGAAATCTTCAGCTGTTGACTTTAGACCTTCCATGTGTTTTGTTTGTACTAATTTTAACATAAATGATTATAGTTAACATTCTGATTATTAGATAAAAATATTTACATGTCTACTACCTATTGAATCTTTATACTGGGGATACATCTATGTTTAAAACAAGGTCTCTCTACCCCTTAGTATGGAATAAGAAGGAGTTAGATAAGGGCAATTATTTTACCCTGTGCTTTGGGGCATTAAGGTCGAGGTAGTTAATTGAACCCATGGGTGAAATCAGGAGGGTTCCTTGTTTATCATAATGGGATTTTATTTACTAATGTTCTTCTTGTAGTATTGTTCTCTCTTGTCTTTAGTGGGCTGGAGCCATACATAGCCTAAATAAAATACCCTTTTAGATCTACAAGTGCTTTTTTTTTACTTTTTAAAAAAATTCTAATCAGTTATACATGATAGAATGCTCATTGATTCATTGTACACAAATGGGGCACGGTTTTTCACATCTTCTGGTTGTACACAAAAGTACGGTCACACCATTTGTGCAGTTATACATGTATCTAGGGTAATGGTGTCTACAAGTGCATTTTTTGAGTTTTTGTTACATGGGAATATTTTGATTGAGCATGTGCTTTTTCTTAATCTCTACCACACACACAAAAAATGAATCACTGCAAATCTGAGTCTTGAAGCAAATTATATTGTTAAAGTTTTCCTGCAGTTAATTAAAGTGTTTTTGCTGGGTTTTTTTTAAATGTTTATTTTTTAGTTGTAGGTGACAGAATATCTTTATTTTATTTTTATGTGGTGCTGAGGATCGAACCCAGTGCCTTATGCGTAGCACGCTACCACTGCGCCATAATCCCAGCCCCGTTTTTGCTGGTTTTTAAGTGAAGTATCTCATTGCATTTCCTTTTCTCTTTAAATTTCAGGGAAATTTTGGATTAGATACAGTGAAAGTTAGAAAGGACTTATTTATTATCTTTGTATTATGTTCTTAAATCAGACTCAAGAGGATAGGTAGCCTGGTATGATAGACGTAGTTATCCAACTCTTGCTTCATTCTCATTTCCATCTGGCCAATTTGGGGGGTATCCCCACTCATACTTTTGTAGCCTTTTATATTAGTTATTCTGTAGCTTTTTTATTTTGCTTTCTTTAACACTCATTTCCCTTCCCTTCAACTGTCACCCTACTTTTACCTGCCTTTCAGCTTTTATTTCTGCATTCTCACTTCAGCCTCCCTCCCTTTAGTCCTTTTGGCCCAAACTTAATACACACCTTCAGTCTTTTTCCCTTCATTTCCATTTTGTGCCACTGGCAACTTTCCTATTCTGTCAGTTTTCGCTCCTAATTTACTAAGCAAAAAGAAGTCTCCTATTCATTTAGATTTTCTTATTGATCTTCTTTATTGCAAATCATTTACTACTCTGTGTACTTTGTTTTCTGCTTTTGTTGTTGCTGCTGCTGGATATTGAACCTAGTGCCTTAGTGGTAGCACACTCTACCACTAAGCTACACCACCATCCTTCTTTTTTCCTTCTTTTTTCCTCAAAAGAATTAATATGCATTTTTCTTTTTCAAGCTGTGTTTCTGCTGTATTCCTAATTCTGTACTGAACTGAAACTTAGAGGTATTATTTCTCTCTTGTTTTTTATTTATTCTTTTGCACTGTCCTCTCTGATCCCACGTATTGTTACCTATTGATGTCTAGATGAACACTACCTATTAAGATTCTAATACTCAGGTTGAGCAAATCTGACCCAGATAGCTTTCTCTTTAAACCACAATGATTCTAAAATGTGCTGAGTTTATATAGTTTCATTGGATTCCCCTTCCTGGTCACCTAATCTCCATATCTAAAAATTATCTCTTTGCCCAGCTTAGTTCTTTTCAACTACAGTTGTTGTTTTCTGTTGTTTTGTCTACAACTTAAGATCCTGAATAGCTGATCAACTGGATTAAGGGAGCTGGTGATTGATTAGACCAATAGTTTTTTTTGTATAATTCAGTTGTTATTTTTAGTACATTTGTATAATGTACATTTAATACATTTTGTATAATTTAGTACATTTTGCATAATTCAGTTGTTATTTTTAGTACATTTGAAGAGTAGTGAGGGTAGTAAACTCATCACCATCATCCAATTTTAGAATATTTCCATCACTCCAAAAAAATTCCTTATACCCATTTTATAATCACTCCTGATCCCACTTCAAGCCTCAGGCAACTACTAATTAGTAATCTATCAAGGTACTTTTTCTGAACATTTCATATAAATGAGATCATAAGATAGGTTATCCTTTTTGTCTTTTTTTCATTTTGTATGAATGATTTTGGATTTTATTCACATTGTAACCTTTATTCTTCATTGCTAAATAGTATTCCATTGTATGGATATATACCACATGTTATCCATTTCCCAGTTGATGGAAATTTTGAATTATTTCTCATTTTTGGCAATTATGAATAATGTTGCTGTGAATATTAACATAAATCTTTGTGAAGACATAATTTTTAATTTATCTTCGAACGATTTCTAGTAGTAATATTGCTGGTCCATATGGTAAACTTATGTTTGAAATATTTTAAGACTAAACTGGATATGCCCTATTGTATGTTGCTGGATTTGGTTTACTATTATTTTGTTGAAGATTTTTATATCTCTGTTCTTGAGATGCCTTTGTCTTGTTTTGATGTTGCCAAAAGCGTATTGCTAGCCTCACAATATAAATTTGGTAAGCATTCTCTCTTATTTAAAATATCTACATGAGTTTGTGAAGGATTATTATTTCTTTTAAGTGTTTGGTGAAATTCACCAGTGAAACTATATGAGCCAGTCATTTTCTGGGAAGATTTTAATTACTAACTCAGTTCTTTTACTTGGTATAGTAGGTCTATTCAGATTTTTTATCTCCTCTTGATTCAGTTTCAATAATTTGTTTTTCTAGGAATTTGCTCATTTTTATCTGTTTACATTGATTCACATAAAGTTGTGCATCTATTTCCTTATAATCCTTTTAATTTTTCTGTTTTGAAGTATTGCCCTCTCATTCCTACATTTGGTGATTTGTACCTTCATTCTTTTCTTTGTGGTCAACTGATCTAAAGGTTTGTCAATTTTGTTGGACTTTTCAAAGATTCAGCTTTTGATTCCTCTGCTATTATTTCTTTCCTTCTGCTTTTTTTGGGTTTTGTTTGCACTTTTTCTAATTTCTTAAGGTGGAAACTTACTTGAGATTTTCATTTTTAATATTGGTGTGTACAGCTCAAACTTGCCCTCCACACACTGTTAACTCTATCCTATATAGTTTTTGTATGTTCTGTTTTCATTTTCATTTCAGCTAAAAATATATTCTAACTTCCTTTGTGATGTCATCTTGGTCCCATATTTGGAACTTTTAATTTCTAAACATTTGTGAATTTTCCAAATTTCTGATTGTTGTTGATTTCTAATGTACTTATATTGTGATTGAAGAACATCATTGTATAACTTCACTTCTTTTAAATATTAAACTTGTTTTATGGTCTATCCTGGAGAATGTTCCCTGTGTACTTGAGAAGAATGTGTATTCTGTGCTTGGATAGAGTCTTCTGTAGGTGTCACTTAGGTCAGTTTGGTTAATAGTGTTGCTCAAATCTTCAGTATCCTTGCTAATTTCCTGCTTACTTGTTTATACATTATTGAGGATGAGATGCTGAAGTCTACCTATTGGTATAAATTGCCAGTTTCACCCTTCATTCTGTCATGTTTTTGTTTGCCCTATTTTGGGACTATTAAGTAACTGTTTATTATTTTTCTTATATCTTCCTGTTGATTTGATACTTTAATATTATAAAATGTACCTCTGTCTCTAGTAACTTTGTTTTTAACTTAGTCTATTTTGTCAGATATTAGTATAGCAATCCATCTCTTATAGTTATTGTTTACATGACACATCTTTTTCCATCCTTTTAACTTGTTTGTGTATTTGAATCTGAATTGTCTTTTTGTAGCATATAATTGAGTATTGCTTTTTAAAATGCAGTTCAACAATCCATTTTTTAATGGAGTGTTTAATTCTTTTTTATATTTATTATTGCTTTTGAAAAGGTTGGATCTGTGTCTGATTTGCTTGTTTTTTTTTGTTTTTTTTTTTTCCTGTATATCTCCTGTCTTTTTTGTTTCTCTGTTCTTCTATCAACTTTGTCTTTTTTTGTTTTTGTTTTTGGTACTGGGGATTGAACTCAGGGGTACTCGACAACTGAGCCACATCCCCAGCCCTGTTTTGTGTTTTATGTAGAGACAGGGTCTTACTGAGTTGCTTAGTGCCTTGCCATTGCTGAGGCTGGCTTTGAACTTGTGATTCTCCTGTCTCAGCCTCCCAAAGTGCTGGGATTACAAGCATGAGCCACCGAGCCAGCTTGTATTTTGTTTTATCATTTTAATTTCTCTGATTTATAGAAGACTACATTTTTCTTAGTTTTTGTTTTGTGGATTACATCATGTAACTGATTTATTACCATCTACTTCAGATTAATACTAATAATGCTTCAGCTACTATTATATATATTGTGTTTGTGCATCAAACCCACTGATGGAATATTTTAATTATTGCTTTGTACAATATTTGTCATTTTAAAGAATAAGAGAACAAAATTATAGTCTTATTGACTTAGAGAGTTACCATTTCTACTTATGGATTCTGGTTATCATCTGGTGTCATTTCTTTAATGTGGCCCCATTCCCTCCTTTCTTTTTTGTGCTATGATTGTCATGTATATTGCATCCTTATGTGATAAGCCTAATGATATAATCTTGATTGCTTTATGCAGTTACCTTTTAAATCACTTTTACCTGTAATTACCTTTTCCATTGCTCTTTTTTCCTTCATAGAGATTTTAGTTTACCAGAAAGAATGTCTGGTGTCATTCTTTCATCCAAAAGAATTTCCTTTAGTACTTAACTTTCATCTTTATCCTCTGAAGAATACATGTTAGAGTTAGGCAGCTTGCTCCCACGTTCTCTATTCAGGATCATATATACCTTACGATCTTATACATGGTATTAATTGAGTGAGGACTGAGAAGTATGGCACAAGGTGAGTCTGGGGGAAAGTATATAGGGGCCAGTTCCTGAACTATCTTAAGTTCTAAGCTGTAGAATTTCACCTGTATTCTTACAGCTATGAAAACAACAACAGCAAGAGCTGGAAGGTTTTATACAGAATTCTGTCATCCAATTTGAGCCTTAAGGAAAAGACTTTGCAAAGATTAGATCCTGAAGGCTTATTTAGAAACAGTGGCGACAAACTACAGGCTCTAAGAAGGTGAATCTGCCTTTTTCTCTGTCATTTCTTCATTTTTTAAGCAATCAGAAGCTGTTTATATCTCAGTAGCTATTTTCTTACAGGCTTAAAATATTCACAGAATTATAATGCTGTATAGTTTGTAGAGTGGGAATCATGGTAGCCCTCTGTGAGGTTTTGTGAAACTACAGTTTGGGAACTGCTGTATGCTGTAATTGGATGAACAGATTGCTTACTGTGTTTGTTTATGAAATGGGTTGTGTGTATTGAAAGATTAGAAAAACATCCTCTGGCATGATCAAATCTCTCTTTCAAAAGTGTATATCAGTACCTTTTAGTATAATAAAAAGTGTTTGATCCTTTCCTTACTTGTTCCCACGTGGTGTTATTATTTTTAACCATAGAAAGGATATATAAAAGGCTTTATTTTTGCTTCTGAGGAAAAAATTGAAGAACAGAAAATTTATTGATTCCTAGTTTTTGCCGCCAGTTCTTCAGAGTGTAAAATGAAAGAGAAAAAATAGTCCCTTCTTCCAGTCTTGGCAGATTTTGTTGCAAACCATTCTTGTCAGTGATCCCCTCCTCCCCGCCCGCCCCCGTACCCACCCCCCACTCCCTTTGAGTGGCTCCTGCAGAAGACCTTGTTTGGGGACTACACTCATTTTCCTACAGTTGCCTTTTTTGAATGCAGTACCTATTTTTATCCTTATTCATAAAGTCATTAAGCGCTCTGGTTTTTAAGAGTTTTTAGCACAGTGTTTTCATGAAATGCTAGACGTTAGATTTGAAACTGATAGGAAATTTACCTAAGAATTGAGCTTAAAGTTTACCAAAGAATAGGAGGTCACATTTTTGCCAAGCATCAGAAACAGAGAATTTTGAATTTAGGTACATAATTCTGTCACGGGCTTTCTGAGTATTAAAGTGCAAAATAACATTTTCACCTACCACAGTCCATACATACGTATGTACTATGTACATACATTTGTTTGTTTATGGTACTGGTAATTGAGCCCAGGGGCTCTTAACCACTGAGCCACATCCCCGGTCCTTTCCTTTTTTTTTTTTTTTTTTTTTTAAAGACAGGGTCTTGCTAAGTTGCCAAGCCTGGCTTTGAATTTGTGATTTTCTTTCCTCGGCTTCTTGTTGCTGAGATTTACAGGCGTGTGCTACTACGCCCCACTCACATTCAATTCTTTGAAGATATCTCTAATGATAGTGTTGAGAATGTAGGGAAACTGATCCCATGATTCTGTTTTATTTCCAGATAGCACTGTCTGGAGTGGTCATATTTATTTGTCTACGTGGTTATGGTCTGTCTCCCTCTACTGGAATGGGCGCTTTTAGAGGGCAAGGCCCAGCTATATTCCTATCACCTGTAACAATGCTTTGCATATAGTAGACAGTCAAACAATTGCAGAATAATAAATACTGATTAGGAATGTCTGAGATGGGACATGGCATCTATATTTTTTAAAAAGTATGGGTTATTTTGTTAGCTCTTTGTTAATATTCTTAAGGGTAAGAAATTATCTTCACTCTGTGACATACAGTGATATATATAAGATGCAGAAGATATATATTTTGTCCTTACTGAAAAATAATTGTAAGAGACTTTCCCTACTCTTGAAATGGTAACCTGAGTTCCCTAGAAGGAAGAATTTAGTTCAACATTATTATCCAAACATTGTTTGTTGGTAGGACTCCAAATATATAATTGTTTTTCATCAAATAATTAAATTTAGGAAAGATGGGAAGGTGGAGCTAAAAATGAGTTTGTACTTTTGTTGCTAAAAATAAAAAGGCAAAGTCAGACTTCCTAGATGATTTTCCTCAAAAACAGCAGTTCCCTGTGTTGGTTGGAGGGTTGTTCTTCAGGTGGTTTTGGCAGTGTCTGGAAACATTTTCAGTTGTTATAGCTGGGGACATGGGAAGGATGCTACTGGCTTCTTTTGGGTAGAGGCCAGGGGTGCTGCTAAAATCCTGCTGTGACCAGGACAGTCCCCCACAGCAAAGAATCATCCAGTCTAAAATGTCAAGTATTGCCCAGACTGAGAAAACAAGCTGATCTAAAACAAGCTGCTTTAGAGAAAGGGTTGGTTACTAGTTAATGCAGAATTTGGCAGTGCAGTCTGGATCCATGAATACTCTGTGCATGTGCATGTGCATTTACACCCACACACCAGTTTTTAACTTTGGACAAAACTGAATGTCTTGTGTAGAGAAACTTGTGGGTGGTGAATTGGCTTTTATGCACTGAGGAGTTTGATTGTGACCAACTTTGTACAGTTTGGGAGGTCCTTAGGACCTCTAGTAAATTACCTCTAGTAATTTGCCAGAAGGACTTTTAGAACTCAGCAAAACAGTTAAATTCATGGTGTGGTTTATTACATCAAAATGATACACATAAAACCAGCAGTGACTAAAGTGCATAGGGCAGGGTCCAGGAGAATTCCAGACACAAAATTCCCATTGTCCTCTCCCAGTGAAGTCCTGTGGATCATGCTTACTTTTCCTAGCTGTAAATATGTGATAACACATGGAGTGCTGCCAACAAGGGACATTCACCTGAGCTTTGGTGTTCAGTTTTTATTGGAGGATCAGTCATGTAGGTATGGCCAACCACCACTGTGGCTAATCTCCATCTCCTCCAGAGATCAGGCTGATGAGCCATGGCCTAAAACATCCCACCATAAATCATACTGTTAGACACTGACATGTAGACCAACCTCACCAGGTAAGCAGAGACACTATTTATCATTTTCCAAGGGCTTAGGTGTTACCTCCCAGAGGTTGAACAAAGGCCAGGTCTTTGGCACTGGTTAATCCTTTGCACTTTGGATTTCATTGGGTGCCCCCCCCCGCGCCCCTTTGGAAACAGCTACCTGAGTAATTCTTAGAAGCAAGTTTAAGGTGTTTAGTTGAATTTAGGACCAGTAGTTTATACCTAACTTGTTTCTTAGAGACTTGTTTGCTTATGTAAACCAGTGGTTTCCAAAGTGTGGTCTGTTTTCCCTAAGGTAAAAACTCATAATAATAACAAAATGCAATATGAGCCTTTTACATTGCACTAATGGTATAAAAGTAGTGGTGTTTACTGTGAATATCTTGTTAGGAATCAAGGCAGTGGCACCAAACTGGTAGTCTGTTTTTCATGCCCTGCATTCACATAGTTCCAAATAGGCAAATGATTATGGGAGAAAGCATTATCTTATGGAAATCTTAGAGAAACAAGATAACATGTAACAAACACCTTGAAGGTAAGAGATTGTGTGCTAAATAAAAGGGGACACATAGGAGCGGAATTATTGGTACATTACAGCTTTTTTTAAAATATTTTTTTAGTTGTAGATGGACACAATATCTTTGTTTTGTTTTAATTTATTTTTATGTGGTGCTGAGAATTGAACCCAGTGCTTCACGCATGCGAGGCAAGCGCTCTACCACTGAGCCACAATCCCAGCCCGGTACATTACAGCTTTAGTCTAACCTTAAAGAAAAAGAAATAGGTTTTTCTGTTTCTAAAAACCCTGAAAATAAAATGAATTATTGGTATGTATTACGGAAGAATTTTCAGGCAACATTTAGGATAATGTTACTGGAAATGACTTAGAGGAAAAGAGACTTTCCACAGATGATTCTTTATCTGTATAAAATTAATCAGGATCACTTTGATTTAGAATCCTGGTCTTATTACACCTTTGCAAAGGTAAAGTTTGGTATGTGTTTAGGTAGGTCTTTGAGAATCATCTTGTAAAGTCATTGAATAAGGGTGTTGCAGCACAAAGTGGTTGGAAGACCAAGAGGAAATAGAATTTGTCAGCAGTTGGGTTGAAAACTTAATGAAACTGATTCCCACCAACATATTAATATTTTGATAAGCTGACGCTATAAATACAGTTTTCATATGTAATACTGTAATCCATGGAAAGTTCATGGAGTTTAAGAACTAGAATAGTAGAAAAAGACAATTTTTAAAATTTTTGTTTGATCATATTTTGCTTCTTTAAAACATTTAAAAAACTTTCAGTTAATCACGTATTCTTTTCAAGTGCTAGCACAAATTATTAATAATTAACATTGATATTTGTATATGATACTTGAATATTTTGCACTAGTTAAATGCAAGTAAGTTCTTGCTTTAAGAATTTAAAATTTTTTTCTAATCACCAGTGTACTCTTTGAAACATTTGAGTAAATGCATTTATCTTTTTAAATTCCACATTAATTTTTTTTCTTTTGCTGTCTACATTCTTTTGAGATAAAGTGATTTATGTTTGCATTCTTTTTTTTTTTTTTTTTAATACCTTTATTTATTTATGTGGTGCTGAGGATCGAACCCAGTGCCCTCACATATGCTAGGCAAGTGCTCTACCACTGAGCCACAACCTCAGCCCTATGTTTGCATTCTTATTCTGTCTGAACAATGACATGAAATTTTTAGGGACACATATCTTTGTGTGTGTGGCGGGGGGGAACCTATTGGAATACTATTTTACCTCAGATTTAAAAATACTTGGTGGGAGTGGTGGCACACACACCCAGCAGTTTGGGAGGCTGAGTCAGAAGAATTGCAAGTTTGAGGTCAGCCTCAGCAACTTAAAGAGATCTTATCTCAAAATTAAGAATTTTTTAAAGAGGGAGCTGTGGGTGTAGCTCAATGGCAGAACACTCCTGGATTCAATCCCCAATATCACAAAAACCAAACCAAAATAACTCTTCCTCTAAAAGTAATCAAAGAAAAAATATTTATTGGGGCTGGGGATATAGCTCAGTTAGTGGAGTGCTTGCCTCACATGCACAAAGCCCTGGGTTCAATCCCCAGCACCACCAAAAAAAAAAAAAAATTATCCTACGAGGGAGTCCCACAACAACTTCCTTCCAATGATACATCCCCAGTGATATAAGGACCTCCCAGTAAGGTCCCACATCCCAACGGTGCCACCCTGGGGACCAAGCCCTCAATCACAATGGACCCTTGAGACACACTTAATTCAGACCCAAACCATAACAGATGTGTATACTCAGAGTGGAATTGTCTGGATCATATGGTAATTCTGTGTTTAATATTGTGAGGAACCACCATACTGCATGGTGGCAGCCATACCATTTTAAGGTATGCATGAATGCATACCATTTTAAGGTATGCATTTCAAGGTATGCATGAATGGCAGCCATACCATTTTATATGTACAGGTGTTTTAGTTTCTCTTATCCTCGTCAATATTATCTTCTCTTTCTTTTATAGCCACCATAATGTGTGAGAAGTGGTATTTTGTGGTTTTTGGTCTATATTTACCTAATGATTAATAATGTTGAGCATGTTTTCATGTGCTTACTGGCTATTTGTGTATCTTTGAAAGAATGTTTTTCAGGTTCTTTGCCCATTAAAATTTTTTTTATTCCTGTTGGGAATGACAGAAGTTCCTTTACCAGATAAGTTATTCACAAATATTTTATCCTATTCTCTGGTTACCTTTTCATTCTGTTGATAGAAACCTTTGATGCACAAAGTTTTAAACTTTGAAGTCCAGTTTATCTATTTTTTTCTTTGTGTCCATGCTTTTGGTATCATATTCAAGAAATCATCGCCAGATCTAGTGTCATGAAGTGTTCCCCTTTGTGTTCTAAGAGTTTAATAGTTTTCATTCTTTTAGGTCTTTGATTTTCTGGTACTGGGGTTTTTGGTCCATTTGGAGTTAATTTTTTATGTAGCGTGTAAGAGTCTAACTTCATTCTTTTGCATATGGATATCTAGTTTCCCTAACACTATTTATTAAAAAGACTGTACTACTCCCATTTAATGATTTTTGGGATCCCTGAAGAAAATCATTTGACCATAAGGGTAAGGATTTATTTATGGGCATTCTGTTCTTGTCTCTTGTTCTATATGCCAGTTCCACTCTGTTTTGATTATTGTAGATTTGTAGTAAGTTTTGAAATCAAGAAATCTGAAACTTCCAAGTTTGTTTTTTTCTTTTCCAGATTGTTTTGTCTAGTCAGATTTTCAATGAATTTTAGGATAGCTTTTTCTGTTTCTGTAAAAAGCATAATTGGGGTTTGGTAAGGAATATATTCAGTCTGTAGATTGCCTTGGATAGTACTAACAACTTAATAATGTTAGGTTTTCCAATCTATAAGCACAGGATATCTTTCCATTTATTTTTGTCTAATTGCTTTCAGCAGTATTTTTATAGTTTTAAATGTATAGATCTTTTGACTCCTTGGTTAATTTTATTCTGAGGTATTTTATTCTTTTTGATGCTATTATAAATGGAATTGTCTTCTTAATTTCCTTTTTGGGTTTTTCATTGTTAGTATGTAGAAATGCAACTGATTTTTGTGTGTTGATTTTGTATCCTGCAACTTTGCTGAATTTGTTTACTAGTTCTTATACTTTTTTTGTAGAATCTTTTTTTTAATGTAGAAGATCATTCTGTCTGCAAAGAAATAATTTTACTTCCCAATTTAGACACCCCCTCCCATCTGTTAGTGTTAACTAAATGAGAAATTAAATAGGAAATGCTGTTAGATGGCATTAACTTTGAAATTATTCATCAAATATTTACCATTAAAAGAATACATTGAAATTTTTTCATGTTCTCTGGAGGTCTGTGGAGTTTTCATTTACAAAATGATAAAGATAGTCAATTTGCAGTGAGAACTTAATGCTTAGTTTCTAGATTTACAACAGAGTTTATTTAGGTTTTGTTTTTTGCTTTCTCAGATAAAAACCTAATCACAGATATAGTTTTGGTCCTTGATACTACATGCCTTTGCTATGTGTTTCCTGTTTGCTTTTGAAGGTAATTGTTAGTATTTGTTTTTGGGGTTAAGATATTTAAGAGATAAGGATACTGAAATTGACATAACTACATAAAATGTGAAGTCATTAAAGATAGATGATACAGTGGCAATAAACTTTAGTCATCAATTTCTAATCTTTGAAAGAAAACTGAGGCCTGAGGAGGTGTAACTTATATAAATTGCTGCAGTTTTTAATCAGAGCCAAAGACTAAACATTTTTGGTAATTTTTTTTCTTATTTTATTGAAACTTGAGTCATATTGTGTATGTATTAACAGATTTCAATCTTTTTAGGTGTTGATTCTCTTCTTTAAATTATTAAGGTTGAGAAGTGTTTTGCAAACTACTCAGAAGGATTTAAGAAACTTATTCTTGCCAGGCCCAGTGGCACACACCTGTAATCCCAGTGGCTGAGGCAGAAGAATCGTAGGTTCAAAGCCAGCCTCAGCATTTAACAAGGCCCTAAGCAACTTGGTGAGACCCTGTCTCAAAAAAAACAACAAGCTGGGGATGTGGCTGAGTGGTTTAGCACCCCTGGGTTCAATCCCCAGTATCAAAAAGGAAAAAAAACAAAAACAAAAAACTTTGCAGTGCACTGGAGGATGGGAATTTTTAAGCATTGCATCTTATTTAGTATGATACATTTATGTATGCAGAATATCTGCCATTCAAAATAACCTTTGGGCACAATTTACCTGTTAAGTATATTTTGTTTGTATTTGATTTCTAATTTCAGCCCTTTACTTTGCATGTTTTTTATTTCAAATCTTAATTTAACTTAATTCTTACACTAAGATCATGGATATTCCTGTTTTCTAGAGACATCTCTTATATTCCATATAGTATTCAAATTTTACATGCTCCAAATTGAATTTTTTGCTTCTCTCTGAAAACTGCTTGGTCCTTGAATTTTTCACCTTGATTTGTTCTCTCATTCGCCCAGTTCCGGAGTTGTAAATCTAGAAGTCATTCTTAACTCTTCTTTTTCCCTTACTCTCCCATATTGTTGACTGTTAAGTTCTGTGGATCCTCTTACTATATTAGTCATTCTTCGATCTGTCATCTTTTCTCCTTACCTGAGCCATTGATTAGTACAGCAGTCTTTTAAGTTATTTTACTGCATTTTAGGCTCACCTCTTGATCTGTTCTTGCTGTTGAATCTAAAACATAGTATTTATAAAATATAAGTTTGGTCATACTTAAATTTTCAATTATCAGCCATTTCCTTCAGGATAATAGCATTAAAATAGCTAAGTCCATTAGTTGTGTTGTCTGATTTAGTGCTTTGAATAATCCTTTGCTATTTTTTTTTTTAATGAGGTTTTTCAGATGACGAAATTGAGATCAGAACCTAAATCTAGGACTGATTTTAGAGTTTATGTTCTTAGGCACTATATTATTTACATTACTTAAGTGAGATAGTCATAACCTCTTTTGTTGTGTCTCTTATCCTCTAATATTTACTTGGCATTTTTAACTGTTAAGTTCCTTCAGGGCAGATTATGTCCTAGACCAAGCAGTTGCCTAATATATAGTAAGTACTTGGTAAATGCTGTTTTCAGCACTGAGTGCATAGCAGAGAACAGAGAGAATAGCCCGCTGACTATAACATGTATACTACCTCTGAAGTAAAAGATTTCTCTCTAACCATGTTCATAAAAGGTCAGCTTCTGGGTCAAAGCAGAATAGTGAGAGGTAAGAGAATGAGGAAAATGAAATCCAGAGGAGTGATTAAATATAGCAACTGTTCGTTCTTTTTTAAAAAAATATATTTTTAGTTGTAGATGTACATGATACCTTCATTTTATTTATTTTTTATGAGATGCTGAGGATTGAACCCAGTGCTAGGCAAGGGCTTTACTCCAGCGCCAGCAATTGTTTGTTCCAAATTTGAAAGAATTATATACCTGACGGTTGTAAGAACTTGAAATTTCTAGATCACGTTTAGTGTTTGTGGGCACTGTTGAATTAAGGAAACAGGTGCCTGAACAGTAGAGAAGGGAAGGATTATTCTATTTTTCAGAAAGGGAAAAAATAGATCATGGAGCTTGATGTGGTTCTAAGGTAAGAGACTAAATTATTTTTTTAATTTATTTATTTTTTAGTTGTAGGTGGACAGAATATCTTTATTTTTATGTGGTACTGAGGATTGAACCCAGTGCCTCACACATGCTAGGCAAGCACACTACTACTGCGCCATAACCCCAGCCCCTAGAGACTAAATTATTTAAAGAGCCATTTGTTTCCAAGAGAGGTGAAGTTCTAATCATTAAAAACTAACTTGAATTCACTGAGAACAAAACAGCCTGCTCTCTGAGCGTGTGTGTGCACGTATGTACATGGATTGCATTAGGTTTAAGGCGTGTTCATCAGATTTGCACATGGCATAGATTGGGGAGAGAGAGCATGTTAGCCAGGATGGGCTGGATTTTGCTATAGTAAATAACAAATCTTGGTGGCTTAAAAACAAAAGTGGTTTATTTACTGTTCATACTCTATGTCAAGTTGACAGGATGTTCTCTTTTTGTTACACTCATGCACAAATTGAGACTGGAGTTTTTATCTTCTGGAACATTGTAGCAGGAGAAAGGGACTCTGAAAATTTGTATATCCCACTCTCAAAGGCTTCCACCTCATCACTTCAATTCACATTTAACTGATCAAATCAAATTACATGGCCACACTCAGCCTTAGTGTTGGATGGGTAAGGAACTGTAGTTCTTCCATACTCTTAGAAGGAAGAAAACCGGAAATACTGGTGAACAGCAGTATTGACTAAGATAGTGAAGACTTTGGATGGCAGATTAAGGAACTAAGAGAATTAATTTTTTTAAAATATTTTTTTTAGTTGTAGATGGACACGATATCATTATTTATTTTTATGTGGTGCTGAGTATCGAACCTAGTGCCTCACGCATGCGAGGCAAGCACTCTACCACTGAGCTACAATCCTAGCCCCGAGAATTAATTTTAATGGACTAAGTTTCCAGGTAAAGCTGACAAAGAGTCATTGAATGTGGAAAAAGTAAGATCCTGTCCTTCCATCGCCAAACTAATTCCAGTAGCATATTGTTGGGGATGAGATCACATATTGTTATCAGTAGCATGTGGTAAAAAGAAATGTAGTGATTGGTGTAAGGGAAGTGAACAAGGATGCCTGTTTTGACACTCGAATTCTCACACTAACTTTTGGTGGCTACGGGTGCATTTTCAGAGAGGAGATAAGGTTGAAATCATGTTCTGTGGTATGATTAGGACAATTGGGAATGTATAGCTGGGAAAATTAGCCTAGGTAAGGGAATGGGAGTAGAGACATCATGGCTACTTCAGATACTTTGAGGTCTTGCACAGGGAAGCATGAATGGACTTTTATCATATATCAAACTAGAAACTAATGGACGAAAACCACAGGAAGTGATTTTAGGTCAATGTATGGAAGAATTTATTTTAGTTTAGCTGTGCCGTAGACTACTTCTTCCAAGACATAATTAAGCATCACATTGATTTCCCTGAAATTTTAAAGTTCTGAAAGAGAGAGAATATTGTTGTTTTAGTTGATTTATTATCTTGTATTCTGTATATGTTTTTGGAATTTGTAATATTTTCTTTACCTGTAATCTACCTCAGTTCTCTCTTGAGACCAAATTTAAAGATGCTATTGTATCTATAGTTATTTTCAGGTGATGATTAGAGATAAGTTTTAGACTTTGTGAGCTTCCAGCTTTCATATGATAACACAGACAGTGAAAGTGACAAGTGTTGGTGCAAAACTGACAAGGACATGCCTTTTGGTTCATTGCATTAGTAATAGACATGGTAAAGCTGTGAATCAGATTTTTAAAAAATATTTTTAGTTGTAGGTGAACATAATACCTTTATTTATTTATTTTATGTGGTGCCGAGGATCAAACCCAGTGCCTCACACGTGCGAGGCAAACGCTTTACCACTGACCCACAACCGCAGCCCCTGTGAGTCAGATTTAATAATTAGTATTGCAGAGGCTTAGTAGAGGCTTCTCAGGCCTTGGGTTTTACTAAATGTTTTTGTAGAAAGGCTACCTAATTTCACTTAACTCTAAGTTGATATAATTGAACTTGAATGTTTTGAGAAAACAAAATTAAACCAATATTGGGGACTTTTGACTTTTTTTTTGTAAACAACAATGTAATATAGACTTTTTACTTTTTTTTTTGGTGCTGGGGATTGAACACATGGCCTTGTGTATGTAAGGCAAGCACTATACCAACTGAGCTATAAACTGCAGAGTTTTTACTTTTTAGTGGATAAATAGAAGTATATACTGATGATATACAACATGATTTTAAAAAATTATGTATACATTATTGGCTGGCTAGATTGAGCTAATTAATGTACATATTGCCTCCTATGCCTTGGGGAGGGGGTGTGCTATGAGAACACTTAAAAGCTACTCTCAACAGTTTTCAGTATATAAGATACCATTAACTATGCTAAACAGTGTAGTAGAGCTCTTGAAATTATACCTCCTAACTGAAATTGTGTCCTTTAACCAATATTTTAGTCCTTCTTTCCCACTGCACCCCATTTTCTATTTATGTGAAACATAAATGTATTTTGTGTTTAGAGTTGGTCTCATCCCCAAGTTTAGAGTTGGTCTCATCCCCAAAAATCTTATTATATATATGCGGATATTCCAAAATCTGAAAAAATCTAAAATCCAAAACACTTCCAGTCCCAAGCATTTCAAATAAGGGGTACTCAGCTTGTACTGTAATTATTTCATCCATCTGTTCACAGACACTTAGGTCAATTCCACATCTCGGCTTTGTAAATAATGCTACAGTTGAACATGAAGCTTCATATCTCTTTTTAACATATTGATTCCAGTTCCTTTGTATATGTACATTATAGCAGAATTGTGGATCGTATAACAGTTCTTTCTTTAATTTTTTGAGGAACATCTGTATTGCTTTCCATGATGGCTGTACTCACTCATGTTCCAACCAATAGTGTATAAGGATTCCCTTTTCTCTACATCCTCACCAACATTACCTTTTGTCTTCTGGCAGTAGCCATTCTGACAGGCACAAAGTGATAGCTTATAGTTTTAATTTGCCTTTATCTGATGGTTAGTGATTTTTTTAGCATTTTTTTCATATACCCACTGGCCATATTTGTAAATTTTCTTTTGAGAAATGTCAAATAAATGAGATTTTAAAGACAGAAAATGATCCAGACATACCATGCTCACCTAGCTGAGGAACTTTCTAGTCTTAATTCATATGTATATGTAACGTTGAACTCCTTCCCTCTTTGATAGCCATTCATGCTGCTGTCATTTCTTACTTCAATTAATGCTGTAGTTGGTTCTCTGAGCAATCTCTTCTTCTCCAATCTTATTCCATTCCAGTTCATCTTATTCCATTCCAGTTCATCTTCTGTACTTAAGCCAATCAGAATGTTCTTGAAAAATGTTTTAAATTTAAATGTTCAGATACCTAGGATAGAATAAAATATAATTCAATAAAAACCTAAGTATCTGGGGCTGGGGCTGTAGCTCAGTGGTAGAGCGTTTGCCTTGCATGCATGAGTCACTGGGTTCGATCCTCAGCACCACATAAAAATAAACAAATAAAGATATTTACAACTAAAAAAAATTAAAAAACACTTAAGTATCACCTGGAATAAACAGGTGATGTTTATGGATGTTAAAGATGTTAATACTTCAACATCTTTGTTTCATATATATTTTTTATTATATATACTTTTTATTATACAACTAGAGCCATATTCCCATCTTTTTTCTAGGTAGCCACCTTAAAAAAGTGTCTTATCATTGAGGCTTCTTCGTTCATGCTGTATTTATATATTCATAAACAATATAATATGCAATGTGTGCTATCATTTTTGTTTTCTAAAATTTTAAGTAAATGGTATACTTCATCTCTTGCAACACTGCTTTTAAAATTTATCCACGTTGATACAGGTATTAAAATTGCTATGTATTCATACGCATAAACCATAGACACACTGTAGTTAGGTGATGTCCAGTTTTGAGCTATTAAAAATATTGCTCCGGTAGAAATTCTTGTATATCTTTTTCTGTACAACATCTCTAAAATTGATACATGAATCAATTTATTGTTAATAGGCTATATACATGTTCACCTTTACTATGAAATAATGATTTTCTTCGAAGTGGTTATATCAGTTATATTGGCCAGAAGCAATTATATTAATTCCTCTTTGCTCTCAAACTTGCTGTAAATTTTTACTTTAAATTTTGCCCTATGATGTATGTCTAGGTATAATTCCCTTTTCCTCTATTCCTATTGAGATTTAATGTACTTTCACATATTTTTACCAATTTGGTTTTTTTGCCAGTTGCTCATTTTTTCTTTTCAGTGCAGTCGGAAGCATATATCTGTGTGTGTGTGTATATGTATATATACATATATATATACACACATAGATGATGAATCTTTTGTTGGTTTTGCTGTACATCTTTATGTATGGCTAGGCTTTTCAACTTGTTTAGAGGTGATTAATAATGTGATTATATTTATAATAATAATGTGATTATATTTTTCAATAATAATAATGTGATTATATTTATCAATCTTTTGTGCCCCTCCCCAACTTCTTGTGTAATAAACTTGTCAAGGTCTTAAAAATATTTTTTTTTTCCTAAAAAGTTTGCAGTTCCTTTTCCTACTTGGTTGTTTTTAAAACTTGGAATTTCCTTCCTGTATATGATGTGAAATTCAATTGTTTTTTCCTCCCAAAATGACTCTTTACCCTGTGCTTTTATATATAAAACTTAGAAAGCAAAACAAAACAAAACACCACAGTGCTTTGAGAACTCCTTTTGAGCTTAACTGGTTGGTATTCCATTGAGTTTATAGATTTAATTTAGAATATTGACATTGTACATTATCGAGTATGGAAAAAGCAGATGATTCTAATTTAACAGCCACTTCAAACCTAATGCCAGTTTTCTTCCTACACATTTACTTCCAGTTATCAGACAATAATAACCTGCTTTCATTTTATCTTGCGTGAGTGTCCCTCATTGACATAACTATCCTTGAATCATTCAAGAAAAGAGATTCTGGGAAATGTAGTTCCAAGCGTCTGCCTTGTGTTGCAGAAGAGACCATAGAAGGGATATTGGTGATGCAGATTTCTATTCTTTCTTTTCTCACTCTTGTAACACAGGGGATGGCTTACTTGATTGTTGTGTAGTTTCTTAACCCTCAATTGATAAATCTTGGAGATCTCTTTCAGTGGGATGTATATGATTTTGTTAACAGTTGCTGTTGCCCTGCACAGAAGTTTTATTAATTGATATTCCCACCAGTGGTGTGTCACTATTGTTGTGCACACTAGCCAATTTTGCATCCTGCTCTCTTTTTCAGGACTACCTTTTTACCAATGAGTTTAACCAACACCTTATCTTTAAGACTATTAAGTTGTCCTAATAGTGGTGATAACCTGACAACAGGCACGCATACACCCTACTCTGCTGGATTAATAAAGTGATATTAGACTAGCTATCAACAGATGGTATGTTTTCTCCATCTTTTTTTTTTGGTACTGGAGATTGAACTCAGGGGCACTCAACCACTGAGCCACATCCCCAGTCCTATTTTGTGTTTTATGTAGAGACAGGGTCTCACTGAGTTGCTTAGCGCCTTGCCATTGCTGAGGCTGGCTTTGAACTCGCGATTCCCCTGTCTCAGCCTCCCTAAGTGCTGGGATTACAGGCTTGCGCCACCGCGCCCCGGCTTGTTTTCTCCATCTTAATAGCAATTAATTGCTTAATTTGGGATTGTTCATTGGTGGTGAATGGAAGGAATAGATTTCGTGAATTGATCATATAGATTCTAAGATTATATGTAAGATCATACCATCTGCAGCTAGAGGATTGTTTTTGTTTTGTTTTGTAGTTTTACTGCTTCCTTTCCAATTTGAATGGATTTTATTTCATTTTCTTATGTTGTTGACTGGCTAGAACTTATAGAACAGTGTTAAATAGAAGCGGTGAAAGTGTGCATCCTTATCCTATAACTGATCTTTGGGGGAAAAAATCATTGAGTTTCTTACCTTTAAGTGTGGTGTTAACTACAGGTCTTTTTATTTTGTTTATAAATATTCTTCGTCGTGTTAAGGAAGTTTCTATTTCAAGTTTGTTGAAGTGTTTTTATCATGACATTGGATTTTGTCAGAAGCTTTTTCTCTACATTAGTTGAGTTATATGTTTTTGCATTTCATTTTAGGAATATGATATTATTTTTCTTTTTTTTAATGTAATGCTGAACCACCTTGCATTCTAGGGATAAATTCCATTTGGTCATGGTTTATAATTCTCTTTTCATATGCTGCTGAATTTGGTTTGCTAGTATTTTGCTGAGGATTTTATATCTTCATAAAGGATTTTGGTCAGTATGTTCTTTTGCTTATTCTAGCTGTGGAATCAGGATAATGCTGGCCTCAGGAATGTGGCTATCCATTTGTCCCAGCTCTGTTCATTGAAGAAAGCCAGTTCTTCTATTTTAGAAGACTTGTAGTTAATTCTTTAAATTTTTGGTAGGTTTATAGTAGACATCATCAGTGAAGCCCTCTGGTCTTAGTCTGTTCTTTATTGGGAGGCTTTTGATTATTTATTCAATCCCTTTCGTTATTGTTCTTGTAAGTCTGTTCAGGTTTTCTGTGTCAGTTTTAGTAGCTTGTGTTTCTAGAAATTTGTCCACTTCATGTAGAATATATAACTTTTTTTCCTTTTTCGTGGTGGGGGATTGAACCCAGGGCCTTGTGCATGCAAGGCAAGCACTCTACCAACCAAGCTATATCCTCAGCCCAGATTATATAATTTTTAATTATTGACAAACTTAACAATAGTAACCTTTTCCCCCCTTGAGATGGATAATAATGATTATGCCCACATTTGCTTCTAATATTGGTAATTTGAATCTTGTCCCCTTTTTCTTGGTCAATCTGGCTAAAGGTTTTGTCAGTTTTGTTAATCTTCATTCAAATAACTGATTTTTTTTAAAAATATTTTTTAGTTGTATATGAACGCAATATCTTTATTTTATTTATTTATTTGTACGTGGTGCTGAGGATCGAACCCAGTGACTCACGCATGTGAGGCAAACGCTCTACCACTGAGCCACAACCCCAGCCCAAATAACTGATTTTTTCATTCTTATTCTAATTATACTTTTCAGCTCCAGAATTTTTGTTTCCTTTTTATAATTTCTGTTATTGATATCCTCTATTTGGAGAGACATTTTTCTCGTTCATTTTAGTTCTTTGTCCAGAGTTTCCTTTAGTTCTTTCAGCATATTTAAGACAGTTGATTTAAAGTCTTTGTCTAGTACATCCAGTGTTTATAGCCTTCCTCAGGGATAGTTTCTGTTAATCACGCTTCCCTCCCCACACACCATTGAGTAGGATCTACTTTTGTGTTTGTGTGTATGCCTTAAATTTTCCTGTTGAAAATTGGGCATTTTGAGTATCACAATGTAGCTAGAAATCCTTCCCCAGGGATTATTATTGCATATGGGTTTTTTAGTGACTCCTAAACTTTTTGGTTTTGGCAGTCTATATTCTTTATTGTGTGTAACAACTGAATTCTCTGTTCTCTTCTCTTAGTTGGCAGTTTTGACAGAGATTTTTTTAAACACCTGGATCAAAAAATAACACAAAACTTTTCTAGTCTTTGTGGAATGCTGCTGTGTTAGGGCATATTCAGTGCTCAGCTCAACAACTTCTAGCTCTGCCTTATACACAATTGAAAGATCCTCCAGAAAAAAAAAGGGGGAATCTCTATGGATCTTGTTTGAGCATGTGTCCAGCCCTAGGCATGCTTTGCCTTCTAGCTTTTATGATATATATGGAGGGTTCCCAGAGCCTTTGTTCCCTTAAGTATTTCCTGTCCTATCCCTTCCATTTCCAGGCTTTTAAATCCGTTTCTTGCCCCAAATGTTATATCTTACCACATGGGGCCTTGGCTAAATATTTGTCCTTAAATGCCTTGAACAGATACTATTGGGTATTCAGTCTTAAGAATCTCCAAGGCTTATGAAACTATAAGCCCTTGAGCCAATCCCTCATATAGTTCAAAACACAACCACAGGTCTTTGAACATAAGGTCCATATTGGTATCGATGGTACCAGCAACTGCACCAATGTGGGATGCTATTATCATGGCTGTAGCCCTTTAGAGAAGGTGTGGAGTTGTAAGTAGGTAAGTAAAATGCCACAGAACTTCCAGCAGCTTCTTTCTTCACTAGACATTCTGTTGGTTTTTGTAAAATTTTGATTAGATTCTAATATGTGAAAATGTTGATTCTGATAGTTTTTGCCATTTTATTCCTTGCTTTAGAGGGATGGAGTCCTAGAGTGCCTACTCTGCCATATTTTGTGGTGTCACTCCCACTTTTTTGAGTGGACTGAATGTAAATGGATGTAATCTTCATTATCTTGAGTAATTAAAAGCCTACTTTGCTTAGTATATTGTGTTTAAAAGTGATGCATCTATTTATGCTTTTTAAAAAAGGTAAATCTTCAACTATTTGAGTATTGTATTGATATTAAGAGAAAATACCTTGTTTGTTGCTAACTAGTCTAATGCCATTTTTTAAAAAATTTTTTTAGTTGTAGATGGACACAGTATCTTTATTTTATTTATTTATTTTTATGTGGTGCTGAGGATCGAACCCAGTGCCTCACGCATGTGAGGCAAGAGCTCTACCACTGAGCCACAATCCCAGCCCCTCTAATGCCATTTTTTTTTTTAATTTTTTTTTTTAGTTGTAGATAGATACAATGTCTTTGTTTTTTATTGCTTTGTATGTGGTGCTGAGGATCGAACCCAGGGCCTCACGCATGCGAGGCAAGCGCTGTACCGCTGAGCTACAATCCCAGCCCCTCTAATGCCATTTTATTCAAGTTAAGTTTGTGAAATTTTGAGGAACATAATTATTTATTTTTTACTTTTGCTTTTTATAGTATGACTTATCATTCTGAGAAATCATTAATTCAGTTTTAGTGTTTCTCAACCGGAGGCAATATTGTTCACTAATAGCCTTTTGCTGATATCTAGATACATATCTGGCCACCATATTTGGGAATGAGTTATGTCTTGTGGGTAGTGTCCATAGATTCTGCTAAATACCCTACAATATTTGGGACAAAAGTCCCTGACAAAGTAGGTCCTAAAATTGAGAAATCCTGATTTAGATTTATCACATCTCTTTTGGTGATACATGTAATGCTGTATAATATAGTGACTAATTTTGGACCCAAGTGCTTAACTTTGGAAAGGGGGGAGAATCCTCTTTCTAAAAGTGTGTTATTTGTGAATAGAATAATTGTTTTATCATATATTATCATGTAATCGGCTTTCTTGCTTTAATTTTTCATATAATTCTCCCCCACGCCCCCAAGACAGGGTCTCACTATGTTGCCTAGACTGGCCTTTAATTCCTGCACTAAAGTGGTCCTCCTGCCTCAGCTTCCCATGTAGCTATAGCTACAGGCATGCACCCCTATGTCTGGCCTTTTAATATAATTCTTAAACTTTGGGTCATACAGAAAAGACACTAATGAATTCCTATGAATTGATTACCCAGCTTCAGCAATTATCAGCACTTTTGGAGTATTAGCTTTAAGCTAGTTCAGTTTGCATTTCATTTTCTTTGTGTTATGCATCTTACAAAGGTTTGTTAGAATAGATCTACCAGAAGTTTTCTTGGGGGATGGGGGATGTGTGCGTGCATGCTGAAAGTCAGGACCTTATGCAAATGAAGCAATGTTCTAAGTAATCTTACCATTGGTATGCATCTGATTTATCTGTATAACTTTCAAGATTAAATTTTAGCCAAACGGGAAGGCACACACTTGTAATTCTAGCACCTTGGGAGGCTGAGGCAGGAGGATCCCATGTTCAAGGCTAGCCTCAACAACTTAGTGTAATACCTTGTGTCAAAATAAAAAGTAAAAAGGGTGAGGATGTAGCTCAGTGGTTAAGTGCCCCTGGGTTCAATCCTCAGTACCCCTTTCCCTGAAAAGATTCAGTTTTCACAATCATATAATTCATGACTACAAAGGAATAGGAAGGTTATGAATATAAAAATCTCCCCTTTACCCTCTGTCCACATCATCCTTAAGTCATTTGATTCCCCTTAATATAGCCAACTAAGTATAATTTGTTTATACCTAGTTTATACAACTGTGGAAGCAAATGTCTCGGTTATTCCTGTTTTCTAAATGGGTCATGCATTTGTTGGAAAAAGTATTCTTTTTTGAATTATTGTACTTTCTGTCAAAAATCCATTGGTTGCATTTGTATGGATCTATATCACACTGTCTTGATTACTATAGCTTTCTGGTAATGTGAATCCTCCAACTATATCTTTTTTCTTCTTTGCAGTACTGGTGGTTGAATACAGGGTTGTTCTACCACTGAACTACACCCCAGCCCTTTTTATTTGTTATTTAGAGACAGAGTATTGCTTTTTTGCCCAGGTTGACCTCAAACTTGTCATCCTTCTGCTTCAGCCTCTCAAGTCACTGGGATTACATGCGTGTGCCACCATGCCTAGCCTACCCAGTCCTTTTTATTTTCAGATAGAGTCTTGCTAAATAGCTGGGGCTGGCCTTGAACTAGTAGTCCTCCTATATCAACTTCCTGAGCCACTGGAATAACAGGAATGTGCCACCATGCCTCGCTTATTTTTTTAAAGAATTGTTTTGGGCTCTTTAAGGTCTGTTTTCTTTTAGTGTGAATATTTGAATCAGCTTTTAATGATTTCTTTCCCAAAAAACCTACTGAGATTTTGAGTGGGATTGCATTTCATGTATGGATTAAATGCAGAAAAAAATTGACATTTTAAGACTATTGAGTCCTCCCATTCATGAGTATTGTATCTCTTATAAACACGTTTTCTTTGATTTCCTTCACCAATATTTTGTTGTTTTTTGGATGCTGTTATTATTTGTTTTTTTTTATTGCTGGGGGTCAAATCCTGGACCTCAAGCATGCTAAGCAAACTGCTGTGTCACTAAGCTGTACCCCCACTTCCTATTTTGTAGTCTTTACCATAAAGATTTTTAACACATTTTTTAAAATTTGTATCATAGTATTTCCAGGTTGGTTTTTTTGGGGGGAGGGGGGTTATGAATGTACTTGAAAATTTTTTTTATTTCTAGTTGTTCATTAATAGTACATAGAAATAAAAATAACAACCTATAAGTTTGCTAAATTTATGTATTTACCTGTAGGAACTTTTATGTAGAGTCCATGGAATTTTCTGCAGAGACTGTCATGTTGTCTACAGTTTTATACCTTACTTTCCAAATTATTGTTTTTTATTTTTTATTATAGCTGTATTATAATTCTACATCTTCACATATGACATTGAATAAGTGGTAAGAGAGAACATCCTTGCCATGTTTCCCATCTTAGGTTGAAATCAGTCAATACTTTTATATTTCCTTAAGTATGTGAATCTCAGGTTAGTGATCACTTGGCAAAGGAATCCTATTTAATTTTTTTAGGTTGCTTACCAACCTAAAATCATTCATTGATTAGTATATCAATGAATTTTCCTGATATCATTCATTGATTAGTATATCTCATGATTTCTAATATACTGTATGCATGTAGGTATTTCTCCTTTCTTTTTTTTGGTACTGGGGATTGAACTCAGGGGCACTTGACCACTGAGCCATATCCCCAGTCCTATTTTTTTTGTGTTTTATGTAGAGACAGGGTCTCACTGAGTTGCTTAGCACCTCGCCATTGCTGAGGCTGGCTTTGAATTTGCAATTCTCCTGTCTCAGCATCCCTAAGTGCTGGGATTACAGGCTTATGCCACCACGCCAGCTGTATTTCTCCTTCTTACAGACATTTATACATAGGAACTTCTATGAAGGTACTTAGTACACTGCTTTGTAGTTTACCTTTTACATTTATTTCTTCCAGAGTAGACTGGATGGGCTCTTAATGGGTGTAAGCAGTAGTACCTACCCTCTGGGAATCTATGTTATAGATACTTTGTATTAGTTTGGACTATGAAATTACTGATATTAGTTTATAACCTATAAAAAATCTTGGTTCTAGTTGGGACCAAAAGACAAAACAAAACAAGAAAACCATGGTATCTCTGTCAAGAAGGTAGAGACATTAGTATGTGAAATGTTCATTCATGAGAAAATGTTCATCACTGTCATGTGTTTAAGCAGCATCATAGAGCTGGGTATACTAATGTGAATGAGGTACAACCCCTCCCTGCCCTTGAAAGAGATGATCACTCTGAGGAAGTCTGGTCTTTCACAGTCTTAGGATATGTTTGATTCTATGATAAATCTGTTATGTACAACTTTAGTCTCAGTTTGAATTCACTTTGTGACTCTAGCCTCATGATATTTAGTGTGTTGGACTATAAAACACTTTGGCAATAATTATATAAATTACTGAGGAGTGAGATACACTTTGCTTTGTGATAATTTTGTGTGAGAAGATGATCTACATACTTTTTTTTAAACATATGCAATCTTTAAAATATCTTTATTTTATTTATTTATTTTTATGTGGTGCTGAGGATCGAACTCAGTGCCTCACGCATGCGAGCCACAACCCCAGCCCCCTACATACTTTTTTAGTTGTGTTTGATATAACTTAAATATTTTGGTCAGTGGGTTGAATAAATAGAACAGTAAATAAAGGGCACCAAACACTTCCTTCTGAAATAATTCAGTATTTCAACAGAAAAGAAAAATATTAAGGCAGTCATAATAGTGAAAAAAAATCCATTATGTTTCCTTACTCTGATTTTTTGTGTGTGTACTTGATATTTTTTTCATTGTAAAAGTTACTATCTTTTCGGTTTTTAATTCTCAAGCTACCCCACATTACAAATCAGGGTAAAAGACATGTGTAAAGGATTTTGTGTAAGCTTCATGAAGCCAGAAAAAATTTTTCTAGTTCAATGCTGTAATCCTTGCACTTAGCATAAAAGTAGTTTTTAACAAACAGTTGTGGAACAAGTATTTGTGAGGGTAGGATACTAGGCTAGCTGCATTTGGTTAAAGTGAGAAAAATGTAATTTTTACATAAGATATATAAAGTTTAAGACAGAGGAAAAAGTTACTGAATTTACATGCTTTTTGATAAATGTCAGGAGTCCCATAATATTTGAGGTAATTAAATTATATTGGTAAATGCTATCATAACTGAAGGCCATGATTTTTCCATCAGAAATTTGCCCATGAGATTTTCAGCTTAACTATTAACATAAGACTAAAATATAATTGTGAAAACCTATAAAGCTCCCTTTTTCATTTGAAATCTTTGTATAAGATATGGAACTCAGGGAATACTTTGCCTTTGTATCGCTAATAATGCAATAAATAGAATTACTTAGGAAATTTCTTTTGTATTTGCCGCCACCAAATGGCAATAATTATATCACCTGTATATATTACATACTGTAGAACTTATATGCTAAAAGTAATATTCATCTGATTTTTTTCCATGAATTTGTTCATAAATAATTTTGACAAAGGAGAAACAACACATATGAGTGTGTTTAGAACTAAACCTAACTTTCTTCCTCCAGAGTGAATAGGGTGGTTTCTATCTTCTTATTTTGGAAAAGCATGTGAGGACATTAGCAAATAATTAATTGTGATGAAGATGGTTAAAAACTCACAGTTCTTCCAGACTAATAACTTGATTGGCAGCATCTTTTTTTGTTTTTAAACAGAGAATTTTTCTGACATTTGTTCTTTTCAGGTCACTGCACCTGAGAATTAAGGCTTCATAATTTTTTAGGCCTCATTTTATTTATTTGAAAATAAGCTTCAGCCAGGCACAATGGTGAATGCCTGTAATCCCAGAAGCTTGGGAGGCTGAGGCAGGAGGACTGTGAGTTCAAAGCCAGCCTCAGCAAAAATAAGGCACTAAGCAACTCAGTGAGACCCTATTTCTAAATAAAATACAAAATAGGGCTGGGATGTGGCTTAGTGGCCAAGTGCCCTTGAGTTCAATCCCTAGTACCAAAAAGAAAAAAATTAAAACAAGCTTCACTAAAATTAGCTGATGTGATATTTATTTTGGGACAATTATTGTATAAAATATGTACTATTCTTAGAAAAATTATTACATAATTTTTTTTTAAAAAAGCAATCCAAATGTTTAATCTTAGGAAACAAATTGGTTATATATAATAAACTATAACTTTTTGGGGAGTACTGGGGATTAAACCCAGGGGTGCTTTACTACTGAGCTACATCTCTAGCCCTTTTTATTTTTTTATTTTGAGACAGTCTCACTAAGTTGCTGAGGCTGGCCTCAAACTTGGGATCCTCCTGTCTCAGCCTCCATAGTTGCTGGGCTTACAGGCATGTGCCGCCATGTTTTAGTACTTTTGAATAGAACTGTGTAGTCATTTGGAGTGTTATAAAGGAATATTTAAGAACATGGGTAAAATCTACATTGTTAAGTGGAGAGAGATGAGGATAAGCAAGTTACTAAATAATATACTATCCCAAAAAATTTAAACAATATATATAGAAAATAACTACCAGTGTTTATATGTGGGAGATGATAATTGTGATTTATTAAATTTATGTATTTCTTGCTTTTTTTTTTTTTTTTTTTTGGTACCAGAGATTGAACTCAGGGGTATTCGACCACTGAGCCACATCCCCAGCCCTATTTTGTGTTTTATTTAGAGACAGGGTCTCACTGAGTTGCTTAGCACCTCACCATTGCTGAGGCTGGCTTTGAACTCGCTATTCTCCTGTCTCAGCCTCCCAAAGTGCTCCGATTACAGGTGTGTGCCACCATGCCCTGCAAATTTATGTATTTCTAAAATGAATGTTTTACATATTGAGAACTTTAAATATTGAATATTTTATACTTCATAGGCAGTTTCTTAAGATATCCCATGGATAAATATAGTTATTAATAAGTAGTTGTATATATTATTGAATACATTTAAATGGGCTTTTGTGTGTATGTGTTTTTAAGATTTTTGAGGACAACTTGTTAAGAATTGTAACAAATTCACCTTTACAGTTTCTTCTGGGAATCCAATAAAGATTGGTTCATGTATAGAGAAAACTTTTTTTTTTTTAAGTCTTAAACAGAATAGTAATTTTCTTTCTTGATAGGAGGATAAAACTAAATTTCTGAATTAATAAAATGCAAAGTAATAAACTTTTAAGTATTATGTAATCAGCGTTTTTAAAAGATAGTTATTTGTAACATAGCCCTTCATTTCTAGCATCAGCATATTCTTGCTTTTGATATCTGTTTTCTGCCACAGGCCTGTGATTGGAATTGAAACAATACAACTACTGCTTCCACCAGAGGAAAATAGTATGGGAATTCCTTTTATGGTAGGTTATTTTCTAGTAGTCTCTCTGAAGTAATACAGGCAGCTCTTTGTAATTCGTTAGTGTGTTGCTATTTATGCCTCCTCACAAGGTAAATTCATACCTAATTGTATGTGAGTAAATACTTAGTATCAGACAAAATCCTTTATTGGAGACATTTTATTTTCTGTATAATAAGTGGACTCTGGTATTAGAAGACTTACTTGATATATAGTAACTTCTTAATTCATATTCTATTTTCAGTGGAGGAGGTTTATAAATCCAATATCTCTTTGTTGTATCTTGGAGAAGAAAACGTTAAATAGCTGAAAATAATGAATGATATTACAACTAGTTTTATTTTGTCCTGAAAACCTAATAAGTTGCTAAATGTTTTCAACCTATTATCCAACTGATGCATCACTTTGCTTAAAGCTCATTCTCTCACCTGTTAAATGTTCGTGGTGCACACACTTTATATCAGTCATTTAGTAATCACTGGAGGACCTTGATTATGTGAATGACCCATGTATTTTTTGTGAAAGTAGTTTTGAACCCTAGAGGTGTTAGTCTGAGGGCATTAGTAAAGACATTATGTTTGTTTGCTAACTTGTGTATCATTTGTTAGGCTTCTTATTTCAAAGAACCTGAAGGAAGGAACTATGGCCCAGTAATTTTAAGTGGCTTCTCACATCATTACAAAGCTGCAGTCTGCTGTCCTTTAAAGTTAAGAATCTTTTTTGTTTGGTACCATGGATTGAACTCAGGGGTACTCAACCACTGAGTCAAATCCCCAGTCCTGTTTAGTATTTTATTTAGAGATAGGGTCTCACTGAGTTGCTAAGTGCCTTGCTGTTGCTGAGGCTGGCTTTGAACTCGTGATTCTCCTGTCTCAACCTCCCAAGCCACTGGGATTACAGGCCTACACCACTACACCCGGCTAAAGAGTCATATAATCGCCAAACAGTAATACCGTTTGATTTTTTAAAAATATTTTCAAGTTGTTGATGGACCTTTATTTATATGTGGTGCTGAGAATCAAACCCAAGGCCTCACACATGCAAGATAAGTGCTCCACCACTGAGCCACAACCCCAGCCCACTATTTGATATTAAATAGACAATGCAAAATCATTTGTTAAAATCACCTTTACTGGTTTTGGCTATAATTTATTCTTTGTTGTATTAAACTTTTGTTTCTTTTTTGTTTTTAAGAAGAGGTGATTAGAAAGCTCTTATGTTGAAGATGGACAGATTTTATCCATCTGTTTTGTGGGAAAGGATGAGATTATTGGGAACATTAAATTGGACTAAATATAGTCACATTCAAGATTTGTATTAAAAATTTTAACTTCTGTATAACTGAATCTTTACCTGACCTTTGTTCAAAAAGGCCTAGATTAACTACCAAATGACTTTTTTTTTTAAAATTTATATGATGACTCTTTATTTTTGTTACCTGTGATGGCTGTTGGATTACTAGAAATCTATTGGTAATTTCCCTCCTCACACACTTTATTATTTCTCACACTTTTTATTTTCTATAGAAGCCATTTTACAGCCTCTGGGTTAGTAAAGGCTTTGGGTGAATCTTGGAATGGCCCCATCCTAATACTTTTCTCAACCTGGCATTTGAGTCCTGGGTGGGCAAGATAGAAAACCAAGGAGCCTGTCAAACTTTCAATAGTAGGAATAATATTTGATTGTAAAAATGGTAACAAACAGAAGGCACCATCAATTTCATATAGCCCATTTATTTTTTCTTTATGGGTATTATATGTTGAAGACCGTTTAGAGTCCTGAAATTGCTTTTGCTGTGATCTGTGTATACACATTGCAGTGACTATCTTTGACCACTGGATGGTGCTTTTGCATTGGTTTTTGCAAACTAAACTTTCTTAAAGGGAACCAAAGGACAACTGAGAGAAGGAAGTAGAGAGGGTAGGTAAAATCACAGCATGTGTGCATGTAAGGAAATGTTACAGCAAAGCCTGTTAATTTGTACATTTAGTTCTATTGAATAAGTATGATTTTAAAACAAATTTCAAAAATTCATGAAATTAAGATTGTGGTATATAGTTATATACAGATAAGCAAATTTAACTAGTTTAATAATCAGCACATGATATAATATGCAGTTAAATATATACTTTAATAAACTTGTATATGAAATGACTAAGAGCTATATCTGACTATTTTCTAATATAATCTTGATCACTCCTTTAAATATTTTAGATGTTTCAATTTTTTAGGCAATACTGTATTTTTTTGTGCTTGAGATCAAACTCAGGGTGTTCACATGTGAGGCAAGCACCCTATCATGAGTTAAACGGGCAATACTATAAATGGCATTTAATAAAACCACCATTTTTAAAATTTGTGATGTTAAAAAATACAGAAAGCTCTGGTTTTGAAAACTGTCCTTGATGATCATTTTGTCTTTTTCTCCTAACCAGTAGCCATTCAAACTCCTTTCATTTAAGCCTTCTTTTCCCCATAGATATTATATTCAAATTCTTCATTTTAAGCTGCCAAATGACTTTTTGACAGTAATTCTGTTTGAGTGACATGAATACTTAGATGTGTGTAGAGTTCATTTGAGATTGTGACAAGATTATGGAAATTCCAGTTTATGGAGGAAACAAAGTTATGAAAAGAAGCCTCTTAAGTTACCCTTCTTATAGTCTGCTTTTCATTAGCTATATTTGATAGCTTTTGAGGAAGGTTTTATTTATTTTTTAATTTTTATCTTTATTTTTTTGCTTGCAGTACTAGGGATGGAACCCAGGGGTGCTCTACTGCTAAACTACATTCCCAACTCTTTTTGATTTTGAGACTGGCTTCCCTAAGTTACTGAGGCTGGCCTAGAGAAAAACCTTGAGATCCTCCTGCCTCAGCCTTCCGAGTTGGTAGAATTATAGTCATGTGCCATTGTGTCTGGCTTGAGAAAGTTTAAAGGCTCAGCAGCCTTGGTTTGCCTTCAAGATTCACAGGGACTCTGGGTTAAGTAACTTTGGCTTTATAAGTTTGCTTCATAGCAGTGAGTCAACGTAGGCAGTGTTTTAAGTTTTGGTAGTAGGCGCTTTTGTCATTTAACCCCTCTAGGTCATATTTTTCTTGCCTATAAGTGATTAAGTTTAGCAAATAAGAATCATGACTAAGAACTAAAATTACTTAGGAAAAAACCCAAATATGTGAACATATAAATGATAGAATAACATAATCTTGCTGTTGGCATAACTGATCTATTATTGCTTAAAAAAACTTAGCAGTGCAGTGGCACACACCTGTAAACCCAAGTGGCTCAGGAGGCTGATGTAGGAGGATTGCAAGTGTAAAACCAGTCTCAGCAACTTAGTGAGACCCTTTCTCAAAATGAAAACTAAAAAGGTCTGGGGATGTGGCTCAGTGGTTGACAGCCCCTGGATTCAAACCCTGGTCCAAAACAACAACAAACAAACCAAAAAACCTCTTTGATTATTTAGTGTAATTAAGATTAGTTTGTATACAGTGTTGTGTTCCATGCAATATTTTTTTTATAAGTATGATCCCATGTTTTTAAAAACCTTTTAAAAATGTGGTTTCTGGGGGCTGAGGGTGTAGTTCAGTGGTAGAGTGCTTGCCGAGCACATGAGAGACTCTGAGATTCAGTTGCCAGCACTGCAAAAAAATTTGTTTTGTTTCTAAATATCAGATATGATACCATTGTAGGGTATAATTTTAAATCTTTTT
>PVHX01010753.1:0-68390 GCA_004024805.1 Geosciurus inauris | reverse complement strand
AGCATTATGCTAAGTGAAGTAAGCCAATCCCAAAAAACCAAATGCCGAATGGTCTCTCTGATTAGTGGATGCTGATGAATAAGGGAGGTGGGAATGGGAAACATAAGAGAAATAGAGAAACACTGGACGCGACATGGGGGAGGCGGGGGGCAGGAAAGGGGAATGGGTATAGTAAAGATGGTTGATAAAAAAATATATAAATATATATATATATATATATATATACTGTTCATTGAAAGTGCATATAAAGATGTTTAATATGAAGAATGTAATCTGCTTATAATTTTGTGCAAAGTTAAAAAAATTATGATTGTAACAATATTTTTTCTATTTGCCTGAACAAATGCTTTCAGTAAATAGTATGTACAGCTTCTGAAAATTTGTTTTTTTCTGTTATGTTTGATAACATGTATTAAAATGCAACTTTTGAGAAAAATAAAAAAAATAAAAATAAAAAAATAAAAAAAATTTAAAAAAAAAGTTTTTAATTATAAAAAAACTTAAAATGTACCATCTTAATCATTTTAAGAGTACTGCAGTTCAGTAGTGTTGCTATATATTCACATTGTAAAAAAACAAAAAGTGGTTTTGAGTTAGGAAATTAGAAAATAATAGTGCTGTCAAAAGATTTGAAAGCTTTAAAAGGAAAAACAGTTGGGGCCTGAGAGGAGTGGCTGTCATAATCATTGATCACACAGGCCAGACCACAGATTTCCCAGTCCTGGGAAGCCCATAGACCATAGTTCTGGGAATGCAAGTGACAAGGAAAGAATAGCTAACAGAGAGGAAAGGATCTACAGCTGGGTAGCTGACATCAGCATTAAGCCACAAACAAATCTTAGTACACTAAGATTTGTAATCAGTGTCAAAGAGTAGCATTTGTCTATTCAGGTGAAAGCACTCACATGATTGGTATATACGGGTCAGTGGCATCTTTCCCTAGCTGTAAGAAATCAGATTCAAGCCAAGGTTCCACAGAAGCAGTTTCTGGAGCTGAGGTACAGGGCAAAGGCCAAGAAACAAAACCCCTTGCCACATGATTAGTACTAGCGGCAAAAGTGACGTCATAGCCAGGCATGGTAGTGTACATGTATGTAATCCCAGTACCTCGGGAGGCGAAGGCAGGAGGATTGCAAGTTCCAGGCCAGCCTCAGCAATTTAGGAAGACCCTATCTCGAAACATTAAAAAGGGCTGGGGCTGTAGCTCAGCGGTAGAGCGCTTGTCTAGCATGCATGAGACACTAGGTTCGATCCTCAGCACCACATATAAATAATAAATGGATTAAATAAAGATCCATCAACAACTAAAAAAAATGTTTAGAAAAAAGAACATATTACAGTGACGCAGCCACTTCAGTGTTTATAGCAGTTCAATTCACAATAGCTAAACTGTGGAACCAACCTAGATGCCCTTCAATAGATGAATGGATAAAGAAACTGTGGTGTGTATACATGTGGAATATTACTAGCATTAAAAGAGAATAAAATTATGGCATTTGCAGGTAAATGGATGGATTTGGAGAATATGCTAAGTGAACTAAATCAATCCCAGAAAACCAAAGGCCAAATGTTTTCTGTGATAGGTGAATGCTAATTCATAATAGGGGTGGGGGGCATGAGATGAGTGAAGGAAATTTGAATTGGGCTAAGGGGAGGGAGGGGCAGGGAGAAGGCATGGTGGTAGGAAAGATGGTGGAATGAGACAGACATCATTACTTTAGGTACATGTATGATAGCACACATGGTGTGACCCTACTTTGTACACAACCAGAAAAGTGAAAAATTGTGTTCCATTTGTGTACAAAGAATTCAAGAGCATTCTGCTGTCATGTGTAACTGATTAGAACAAATAAAAAAGTAAAACACATTTTGAAAATACAAAAAAAAAAGGAGGGATGATATAGAAGTACACACAAAGTGAGTTCAAAATGGGTTGGAAAAAGCAGGAAAAAATGGGGAGTTAGTATGAATCTGATATATGTGGACAGTGTTTTTTAGCATAGAAAGTGATTGTATATTAAGTACAGTCTTTAATTTCCGTGTAAAAATTAGATACCATTCAGAACATACCTTTCCTTATCCATAAAGTTTCTCCAAGCATTAATTTCCTCTATTATAAATGAAAATTGTTGTAAGAATTACAGAAGAAAATAAAAATAACATCTTCTAGAACAATGTACAGAATTCTTGCTCAGTAATAAATTTTCTCATCTCCTAAATGTGTCAGATAACATTGATTAGCAAGCCACATTAACATAATATTGATACCTTGCTAAAGTAGACTGAATTACAAGTCTCTCGACTCTGGAAGCTTATAAAGAAGTAACAACAGTAGGAAAAAGTGTTCAGCTGGTTTTTTGCTTTTTACTTAAGTTGTAGATGAGCACAATACCTTTATTTTTTTCATGTGGTGCTCAGGATCGAACCCAGTGCCTCACAGATACAAGGCAAGTGCTCTTCTGCTGAGCCACAACCCCAGCCCCCAAGCTTTTATTATTTACTTAGAACTTAAAAAATTAAGTCCAAATTAATTCCAAATTCCCCAGAAGACAATATCCCGCTCTGCCTTACCAGTGCACATTTAAGTATAGGCAGATTCCACTTTTGTGTGCACTCTATTTTTAAAGATTCCCATTTTAGAATAACATTTTCGTGTTGCAGATCTTCATATTTATGACTACAGCCTTCATCTTTTTTGAGCATCAATGAAAAAAAAAGGAATAAGTAGGTAAAATAGGATTGATGGTGTTTTTTGAAACTTTGACAAGCAAAATGAGACCAACTTTGCCTTTCATTCTCTTATAGCTTGCCTTTTTTGTAAAATCATAATTATATTATTAATATTATACTATTATAATCATAATAGTATATCTTTTTCCAGTGACCTGTAGTAAAGAACAAAGGTAAAATTTATGTCATCCATTTTTATTAGTTATTAGCCAAGGTAAATTATATCACAGAGAATGTTTAATGCCTAATATAAATTGCTCTTGCTGAAATTTTCTTTACTATCTTTGCTTTCCGTATTTGTGATTGGCCTCAGAATACCTCAAATTCTTTCCCTCTACAGGCCTTCCAGGTCTGAAGGACTAGAGGTGGTAGGGAGAATGCCTCTCTAGTGAAACTGTGCTTCCTTGAGGACAATTAAGAACGGCTTTTTCCTCTTGCTGTTCAAACTTCTTTTTTTTCCCTAAGGATGCCTTGCTCCAAAATGAGAAAATGACTTCTTTCTGAACTTATCCTGTCCAAACACTGGAAATAAGACAAGTCAAGTTTCAGCCTTAAATTATAGACAGCTACTGAAGTAAGCTTTACACCTCCTGGGAGTTTGGAACTGTAGGAAAAGTCCTACCTAGTCTTTCCGCCTATTACTTAGAAGTTTATGACAGTTTCCTTGACTAATTCATGAAGGAAAAAGTAGGGCAAGAAGCAAATACAATAATCTTTCTGCCATTCACAAGATCTTGATTTTGTTTAGGGAACCAGTCTGTGTTCATGGATGGATTCTATAACCAAGAGTGTAAACTTAGTCTCGATCAGTTATTTTCACGTCTTCTTAGAGCCCCTAGAAGTGTGAGGAGGTACCTCCGTGGAAAGGGAAGGGAAATAAGGTTGTACTCTGGACCAAGAGAGCTTGGCTTAAATGATTTTATATATTGAAAGTCTATTGATATTTTTTAAACAGTGAAAATCATTGATAACAAACATTTTACCAACTGAAATCAATTTTTGTATTTAAGGATCCATCTGGCTCACAAATACTAGTATGGTTCCTGTTAAAGATGATGAGTATCACATTTGATTAGATTATTGTGTCATCTTTTTCTACATCAGAATAAATTTCTATTTATTAATAAATAGTGCCTTGCGCTTAACTAAATTAAATAGATTAATAAAAGGCATCAGGAATTTCATGGATCAATAAGTAAATAAATACAATTTCAAAAAATTAAGATGAATACATCACTAAATGCACTCTATTGTTTTTTTCATTAAAATGTTCATTTTAAAGAATTGTCATGTGTTTTGTGAATTAGTAACAGTAGCTAACAGTGCAGTCCTTGACTCTTTTATGGTTTGTGGTAAATGACCAAGTACTTGATATCAATGAAACCTGTTCGGTCTGGAAATTGATTTCTATGAAACTGTTTGGGTCTGTAAATAAATAATCAACTCCACCTGCTACATTTTAAGTCCAAAAATAAAGTTTGGACTAAACTCAAGCTTTATAAGTGTTATAATTCTCTGAATTCTAGTAATATTTGCTACCATTTTTTATTCCTTCCATTTTTCTTTTTATTTATCTTTTGACAACCCAGAGTGTTTCAAGTTAGACTTTGAAAGTGAAAATCAAATACTTGATTATTCTGGTTTATACCTCACTATGAGTGTTTGCTACCTTTGAGAGAAGAAAATATTCTTCACTTTCATGTTAAGGGTATACCAAATGGACTTTGTTTAATTATCAAGTGTTGTTAAAAATGAAGATTTTCAGTCAACATCAGATATTTCTTATTTTAAAATAGTCTTTTGTAAAATTGGGATGTCTATCTATCTTAAAACCTATCTAATTTGACTAAAAATTTCATTATCTCTTCATTCATTACTTTTTATGTATTTGTCATGTAACTCATGTCATAATTCAGATGTATTTCAAAATCACATTGTTAGTTTCTCATATTGTGTTAAATGTTTAAATTTTCAATTATAAATATACTTTATACATTGGAGATAATGTATAAAATATACATTGGAGATAATTTAGCTTTATAAAGAGCTATAGGATATACTAACTAAATAAATGACTTTCAAAATTGATTCCTACATCTCAAACAAAACTTGAAATGACAGCTTCTCTTTTAGTTCTTCAAAGTGAACATGTTATTTTATGGACTAAATTGCCATAAATTTATCATTTTTACTTTTTCTTTGCTAGGGGTGGAGGGAGTTAGCGTAAGTGCAGCTGTACTTTTTCAGGGGTTCTAAAATTCCCTATGGTTTGAAAAATAAATTTTAAGGCATTTTTCCTTAGTTTTAAAAATGTAACTGATTCCACAGTAATGGGAATAAAGGAAATGAAGTAAAATACTGGACATTCCCGAGGTTTATATGCTTGACTTAGGAATATAATCAGAAAGTCTGTTTAATTTTGTACTGTTGATTTTCCTAGATGAGTGCAATAGACTATTCAGTAAATTTGTTGATTGGGTAACATGTTTTTAGAACTTCAAGTTTTTATTTAAATATAACATTATGGAACTATTTTATTAACAGTAAATAAGAGTTTGTTGTTCATGTGGAACAAACACAAATTTGCAATAAGTTCATCATTTCTTAAATTGTAATATTCTTCATATATGGTTGCAGACTTATATTTTACAAAATTTATCTGTGGCTTTTTAAAAAATTAATAAAGTCAGGTTTAGGAAAAAGAATATTGGTATGTTATTAACTTGCCACAAAATGTTTTCAGCAATACAGGAAATGTGTGGCTTGGGAGTTTTTTGTTGTCTTTCTGGGTGTGGTTTTAGACCTTTCAGCTTCTGGGGTCTGAAAGACTAACCAATAGTATATAAGGCATTTCATAATAGCCAAGCACTTTGATATAATTTCCGATCTTCTACAATGAAATAAGCTGAAATTCCTTATGAAAAATCTATAACTGTGGGTGATCTAATAAGATTTTATCTAATCTGTTGAACTAGTTAGCCATTTTTAAAATACTGAAAACTTATGTAAGGCCTCTTTAATTACTTTTTAAAAAAAAGTAGTGCCTGCTAGGATGTGCTGAGATAGTCTTCCATGCTCACATAAATATATGCAGAATATGTGAAATTATAGAATCATCATATTTTCAAGCAGGAATGCCTCATTTGAGCACTATGGGAAAATAATAGCTTACGATAGTTATTAAATAAATACTAGTTTTTAATTGGAATTCTATAATGATACCATATACAAACTTTATAAATACTAATTTTAAAACCTTAAATGGAAAGAGCTTATGCTTTGGAGTTAGAAAAATTTATGGTTCAAATGCCAGCTATACTATTTTATTCAGCTTTGTATATTTGAATAAGATGAGAAATATGAAAAGCAGCTAAACACTGCCTGGTACATAGCATTCTCTTAATAAAGAAATGCTGCATCTGAATAACTTTAGTCAAATCACACTTTAAGTCATATGTAAAAATGGCTTTCAGTGTTAAGAATCTCAATTTTTGTATTTATAATTGATGTTCATTTTATTTACAATGCTTCAAAGTGACAAAGGTTTTTTTGCAAGGGCTTGGGGTGGGATTGGTTAGGATTGTTAGAAATTGATCCCAGGGGTTCTTTAACATTGAGCTACATCCCCAGTCTTGTTTTGTTTTGTTCTTTTCTGTTCTGTTTTGAGAGAGGGTCTCACTTGCTAAGGCTGGCCTCGAATTTGCAATCTTCCTGCCTCAGCCACACCACAGGAGTAGCTGGGATTAGAGGCATGTACCACTGTGTCCAGTGACCATGACAAAAGTTTAAACATATAAATCTAATATATGTAATTGTGGTTCTTGACTTTCAGTAGCCCTCACTTTCATATATTATGCATTGACACTTACAAGCCTCCTTTTTTATGTAGAATTCAGTCTTTTGTTCTTGTAATTGTCACCTGACTGTACTGCTTGCTGCTACTTCCATAAAGGACAAAAGTCAGATAGTAAGCGTCTTATCTTGACCTTTCTACTTCACCGCCATTTCTTCTTACCAGGGTCTCCTGTCAGATATCAAAGGTCTAAGACTTGCTTATTTTCAGGGGGACAACTATCTCAGAGATAAGTCACCTCAGTCAGCCCAACCTCTTTCTATTCTAAAGTCATCGCCGGCTTCAATTCATCTCTCAACCTGATACACCAGTGGGAAATATTGGTCTGAAAGTAGACAACTTATTGAAATTCCTCATTAGGAGCACATGGGCTTGTGGGTCATAGCCAAAATAGGTTTCTAATTTTGGTTTGGGACTGGCAGAAGAAATCTCTCCCAAGCTATCAAGGATATCTTGTGAGTTCTAAAGCTCTGAATTTAAATGTTAAAGGTTACCCCCAAATCTTCCCTGGCCTGTGAGGATATATGAGAAAATAGGGAAGAAGGAAGTAGGGAAAGAGATACCTGAGTCTGTTGTCTCATTCTTCAGGACTGTTGGTGTCTCTTGTCACACACATCTGTCAATGGTCTTATTCACATACATGGTCACTAAGACCCTAGAAAGGCAGTATTTTTAGGTAGCAAAATTAGTGATCTTACCATTTTAACCTGTGTTAATCAGCTTTCTATCTGTGACTAAAATACCTGACAAGAACAACTTAGAAGAGGAAAAGTTTTATTCTGGGATCATAGTTTCAGGCTTCAGCCCATGGTCAGCAAAATCCTTTGCTGTGGGTCTGAGGTGAGGCAGAACATCATGATAGAAGGGCATGGCAGAGGAAACCTCTTAGCTCATGGTAGCCAGGAAGTGCAGAGAGGAGGAGCCAGGGACAGGATATACTCCCAAGGCCACACCCCTAGTGAGCTCCTCCATTCTGGACAGACCTTCCTACAGTTATTTCAGAAGTTCTATGAAATTAATTCATCTATCTTGGATTAACTCAGTAATGACTTTATAGTTCTTATAATCTGATTATGTCACCTGTGAACCTTCCTATATTATCTAGCACTTGAGCTTTTCGGGGGGACACCTCATTTCTACATTATAACACCATATTTTTTTAATAATATGTGTCTTATTCCATTTTTATTTCTTTTTATTTTATTTATTGTTGCTGGGGATTAAACCAAAGGTCGTATTCAACTTTTAAATGTGTAAGAACATCCTATATGCAAAGGAAGGAGAAATTATTTCCAATTAAAACAAAAGATAATTCCCCTTCATTAACTGTGTCTGAGTGTGTGAGTGTGTGAGAGAGAGAGAGAGAAAGACAGTGCTAGGGATTGAACCCAGAGTCCTGCACATGCTGGGCAAGCACTCTACCACTAAGCTGTATTCTCCTATTACTATTTCTTACCAGAACCAATCTTTACCATGATAGTTACAAAATGATAATTTTTCCAACCCTGGCACTTGTTCCATATTTACCTTAGCACCGTGGTAAGTAAAAGCTTTTATCTCCCCAGTGTATTTATCCATCTCTTTGCCTTTTAGCACTCTGGCTTTATAGATTCCTGGTTGGTTGGTTTGTTTCCAGTGGTATATATAGTTCTTAACATTTTGGTCTCAGGCGCACTTTAAATTCATAACAGTTGTTGAAAGGGCTTTTTTTTAGTATTTTTTTTTTTAGTTGTACATGGACACAATGTCTTTATTTTATTGCTTTGTATATGGTGCTGAGGATCGAACCCAGGGCCTCATGCATGCAAGGCAAGCGCTCTACCGCTGAGCTACAATCCCAGCCCCTTGAAAGGGCTTTTTTAAAAAAATGGGATATACATTGATATTTATCATATTAAAACTCAAAATGAGAATTTTAAAACTTTACTAATTTATTTTAAACTAGAATTAATAAAACCATTACATATAATGTAAAAATATATAGTCTCACCTTAGTATCCCATGGGGAATTGGTTATCGTACCCATTGCAGATAACAAAATTTTCAGACACTGAATTGTCATTTATGTCCTGCCTCGTGTGGGTTTGCTCGACAAGTTGGAGTCCCGCAGGACAAGGGGACCGAGGAATGGGGTCCCACAGAACGAGGTCTGGGGTCCGAGGGACAATGGGGTCCCATGCGACGAGGTCTGGTGTCCCGAAGGATGAGGGTTTATGGGGTGGAGGGTCACGGAGTCACTCACCCAGACACCAGGGGTAGGTAAAACTGCTCTGCCAGAGTGAGAAGCAGACCCGTTTATTTCAGTTAGTGCAACAGTTTATATAGGGTCCTCGGACCAACTATGTCCCTGAGGTTTGGTTACAGCCAATAGGGTATTGATCCATGTCAGGAGCGCAGCCAATCAGCATGAGGTAAAGGGGAGGGGAAACATTCAAAGTAACCAATCAGTATGGGGTAAGGAAAGGGGAGGGGAGGCATTGAAGGCAGCCAATCAGCATAAGAGGCGCTGAAGGCACAGAGAGAGCTCCTATACTGAAGTACCATATATAAAATCGTATATTTGCATATGTCCCCCAGAAAGCCTCCTGTATACTCTAAAACATCTCTGAGTTACTTATAATACCTAATACAGTGTAAATGTTATATGAATAGTTATTATACCATGTTGTTCAGGGAATAATGTACAGATGCAGGGTTTTTTTTCCCTATATTTTCAATCAGCAGCTTGTTGAATCTGTGATCACAGAAGTCATGGATGGGGTGTGGGGCTAAGTGTATTATTTATCAGAAATAACTGTTTTCCAAAACAGAAAATTTTAGGAAAAATATTTCCATTGTTTTATGCTTTTATGAATATATTCAGTGTCTGGCTTAATAAAAGATGGCTAGATTTTCATATCACTTTCCCATTCAGGATGTTGCTATATTATACATCATGTAAGTTCTGGAAAGTTCCATTGTACGTTTATGAAAGTTGTTATGCCATTTTTTTTTTCCTTTGGTACTGGGCATTGAACTCAGTGGTACTCAACCACTGAGCCACATCCCCAGCCCTATTTTGTGTTTTATTTAGAGACAGGGTCTCACTGAGTTGCTTAGCACCTCGCCTTTGCTGAGGCTGGCTTTGAACTTGCGATTCTCCTGTCTCAGCCTCCCAAAGTGCTGGGGTTACAGGCGTGCACTTGATCATGTAAATGGTTTCCCACATTTTGCTTTTGCAGCTAATGGTTTAATGAATACACATGTGCACATGTATTAGCAGTAACATTCTTTTTTAAATATTTTTTTAAATTGTTAATGGATCTTTTTTATTCATTTATTTATATGTGGTGCTGAGAATTGAACCCAGTGCCTCACACATGCTAGGCAAGTGCTCTACCACTGAGCTACAATTCCAACCCAGCAGCAACATTCTTTTTTTAAAATGTTTTTTTAGTTGTAGGTAGACACAGTCCTTTTATTTATTTATTTATTTTGCATGTGGTGCTGAGGATCGAACCCAGTGCCTCACATCTTCTAGGCAAGCATTCTATCCCTAAGCCACAACTCCAGCCCAACATTCATTCTTAAACATACAAAGAGTTCCTACAAAACAACAAGTAAAAGACCACAGGAAAATGGTCAAAAGACATGAACAATTCACAGGAAAATAAGTACAGAGCCTCTTAAAATGAAATGATGCCAGCCTGTTCACTAAAAGAAAAATCTACAAGTTATCATTTTTAATGTATTATTTGGCAAAAATTACATGCAAAAGTAACCAGGCACAGTGCCACACATCTGTAATCCCTGTGACGTGGAAGGTTGAGGCAGAAGAATGGCAGATTCGAGGCCAATCTCAGCAACTTACTGAGAATCTCAGAAACGTAGATCCTGTCTCCAAATAAAATATAAAAATGATTGTGGATGTAGCTCAGTGTTAGAAAGCTTTTGGGTTCAATCCCCAGTACCTCTCCCCAAAAACTTAAAAGCTTAGGGGAAAAATGTATATTTTTTTGAAAATGTGTATTTGTTGGAGTTAAATTGGTGAAACTTTTATGGACAACCATTTGGAAATAGTTGTCAAAATTGCAAATGCATATTCCATTTGACCTAGCAATTCTTCTGGGAGTTTAGTTCCTGGATATTTGCACTGATGTGAAAAAAACATATATGTAAGGTTATTCACTGGAGCAATTTTTATAGTGGCAAATATCAGGAGCAATTTAAATATTCATCAAAAAGGAGAAAATAAACGATTATGATACACCCATTCTGTGTACTATGTCATGTTTATTAAAAATTATGACAATGAGGAAAATTTCTAAAATAAGGGAGAAAAGAACAAAAAAAGAAAAATGGGGGCTGGGATTGTCGCTCAGTGTGGGGCTGGGATTGTAGCTCAGTGGTAGAGCGCTTGCCTCGCATGCGTGAGGCCCTGGGTTCGATCCTCAGCACCACATACAAAGCAATAAAGACATTATGTCCATCTACAACTAAAAAAAAATTTAAAAACAAAAGAAAAATGATGAAGGAGCTCTTTTATACTCATATGTTTAAAAACTCCATGGTTATTAAGGTGGGGAGGGGAAGCAAGATACAAGCAATATAATTGGCATGGTGTTAATTTTTGTCCAAAAAATTCATTTATATATATATATACTTATATATATGTATATTTATATATATATATTTATATTTGCTTGTGCATCTGTAAGCTATTTCTGGAAGATTACTTCAGAAACTGATCATTGTGTTTACCACGAGAATAACTGAATGGCAAGAGACAAGAGTGGGAGGGAGACTTTCACACTTGTGCTTATATAGGCTATTCAAAAAATAAATAATTTTTAAATTCTTAGGGAAAACATCATAAGACTGACAATGAAATCTACATCCTGAAAATGACACTTAAAGTATCAAAAAGCCCTAGGATTTCCTGACAAGATTTTACTCTGATTGTTCTTACGGAAACTTGATCTGAGAATAGAGGATATCTGGGTTTCTCCCTCTACCAGTGCATTTGGAGTCTTTAATGAACCTTTTTCTTCTGGAAATTGCATCCCTGCAAACTTCAAGGAATTCCTCAAAGCATTTTTTTCTCTCCCCAGTATTCCTTCATCTTCTTCTAGGTCAGAAATAGGAAAAAATGGAGGGATAAAAAGATAGAAAAGGCCGGAAGATGTTTTCCAATGGTGGAGTTTTATCTCTGAGAAGAGAATTTCTTTGGTGACCAGGATATTAGACCACTGCACTTTACCTCTTCCTCAGATCTTGAAGTTCTGCCTTAATATGTAAAACTTACTTCATGTGAGGTACTGATACATGTTTTTTAATTGAATTAAAAAACATGAATTTTCTTTTAATATTCTTTTAATTTGCTTCATTACCCATTCTTTAAAAAGCAATCTCTTTGATTTTTGTCTTCACATTTAAAACACAAGTGACAAAAGAAATATTAACACACTTCTACAGGAGCTTCCTTTTTCCTTAGAATTTCAGAACATGTTCAGAAACTGAATATTGGGGTTTTTTTTAAAGTTATGGAATAGTGACATAAATTTCATATTTTCTAGGTGAAAGGAAAAATATGTATGTATAACTTTAATCTTATAAACATGTGTGTCTATTTGTGTATTGGTAATCTATAAAGTGTTAATGATGAGATATTTTAAGTGGTGGGGTTGTGGATGAATTTTTATATTCTTACAATTTTCTGTATTTTCCAGATTTTCTTTAGTGACTAGTGAATATTGAATGACTCTTAGGATTTTTATGTTATGATTTTTTTTTTTTTTGGTACCAGGGATGGAACTCAGGGGCACTCAACCACTGAGCCACATCCCCAGCCCTATTTTTTTTGTGTTTTATGTAGAGACAGGGTCTCACTGAGTTGCTTAGCGCCTCGCCATAGCTGAGGCTGGCTTTGAACTCGCGATTCTCCTGTCTCAGCCTCCCTAAGTGCTGGGATTACAGGCTTGCGCCACCGCACCCAGCTTATGTTATGATTTGAGATGTGTTTTCTATATTCTAAAAATACATTGAAAGGAGTGGTTTTTATTTTTTAAAGATAGTTTATTTTTAATTTTCTTAGAAATAATAGTTACTTTTACTTATAGCTTATTTTACTACCTGAAATGTATTAGGTTTATAGATACAGCATTTATAGATATCTTGAAGTCTGGCAGTATAACTTAGTGGTTGACTTTCCAGGGCTAGAGTCAAAAGATCTATGTTCAAATCCTGACTCCTGTTTATTATTAAGTGACCTGAAATTAATGAATTAAGTTCTCTTACACTTAAATCTCTTTGTTTATAAAATGAAGTAATAACAGTAACGTCATGAGATGTAAAGTTTAAGTGAAATTATTCATACAAAGTTAAAATTTAGTTTAATGTCATACGCATGGTAAACATGCCATAAATATTAGCTATTTTTTAAATCTGATCACCCCTGGAATTTTAGGCCTCTTTCCTTTTCAGATTTAACAGATTGTTGTACATAACAAGATGTTATGAAATGAACGGTAAACACATCCAAGCAAGACTTTGATATTCATCAACCATTCCTTAAGGAGAGATGCCAGCATCTCCTTGAGGGGTTCTTCCTGTTGCAGAGGATGTAAGTCACCTGAGAAATTAAAGTCTAGAATAATTAGTAAAGAACAAAAGACAAACTCAGAAAGATAGTTTCAAAAGTTAGAGCCCCTGATAGGTCCAGTCCACATGGGAGCTGGAGCTAGACAATAAGAAAATGGCTCCTGTGGTTTATTTAAGCAGGTACCTAAAAGGCAGGGATAAGGTTTCAAGGGCAGAGTCTTGCTTCTTGATGTCTTGCAGTCAGCAAGTTGATTGGCATCTTGGCAGGTCTCACCCATCTCAGAGGGGCTGTGCAGCTACAGCAGATCAGCCCATCTCCTGTGCTATGTGGGATCTTTGGCAGAGCTGAGGGGGAAGTTCATCTGCATCAGGTGGTCTATCTCTGAGGGGGTACCATGGGAGTTCCCAATGCCAGACCTGTCCCCTTACTGGCTATGATGCCAATAGTCCATATTACAGCCCACAGGTGGCTCTCTACAATTCCCTGTCCACAGGAATTTCTTACCATTTATATTGGTTCCTATGTGCTGTAAAACCATATGTGTTGCAGAGCCTCTCTGGATAGACCAGAGAGTATGGTTTCCCAAATATAGTCTACAAGATGACTTCAGGTGATACATGACAACTCTTTAAACTTTTAACTTGTATATCTATTTTATGTATATGGGTATAAAATATATAACCAGTGCATACATTGTATCTTTCAGGATAAAATAAAAGAGAGCATTGAAGAAAAAAGAAAATCTATGAAAAACATTAAGGACATAAGGTTGTAGCCGGGCGCAGTGGCGCAAGCCTGTAATCCCAGCACTTAAGGAGGCTGAGACAGGAGAATCGCGAGTTCAAAGCCAGCCTCAGCAATGGCGAGGCACTAAGCAAATCAGTGAGACCCTGTCTCTACATAAAACACAAAATAGGGCTGGGGATGTGGCTCAGTGGTCGAATGCCCGTGAGTTCAATCTCCAATACCAAAAAAAAAAAAAAAAAGGATATAATGTTATAAAGTATGGCAAAAATTGCAAAGATGATACTAAAATGAATAATATGAGGATTTCTTTTCTTTTCTTTTTGGCACCAGGGATTGAATACAGGAGCACTTAACCACTGAGCCACATCCTTAGCTCCTCTTTCCCTCTTTTTTTTAGATGAGATCTTGCTAAGTTGCTTAGAGCTTCACTAAGTTGCTGTGGCTGGTTCTGAACTTGGAATCATCCTCTCTGCCTCCAGAGCTGCTGTGCTTACAGACATGCGCCACCACACCAGGCAGGACAATTTTTTTTTTAACAGAGAAAAGAACACACAGTTTATTACATGCCTAAGGCACAGGAATATATGACTCCAGGTTTAGGACTTTGTTCTCTAGAACCTCCTCCCTATATCTGTGTCCAGGGTTTCCACCCTGATCCCAGAAGCTTAGTAGATCAGATGAAATTTGTCTTTCATCTAAACCTCTGTCATCTCACCTTTTCATTTTTTTAACTAAATGAGTTACATATTTTTCAAAACAAAGGAATAGAAAATCTGACATTTTCTCAGGATAATTAGGTCAGTAGTAGCCTGCTTTAAAATATTTGTTTGAAAAATATATGGTTCTTTCTTTAATCTTTAAGTCCATATATTATTAACTATTATAGTCTTCTTGAATTCAAACTTTATTTTTATTGTTTCAATTAAATCTAATGTTTTTTACTACTAAGTAAAACAACTATGTAGTGGTTTTTTAGTGCTCATTGAGTACACCAATGTCAGTTTTTTATTGTTGTTTTAGATTTATTAAGCCTACAAACACATTAAATTAAATGTTTTTGTTATTAAGTTAATTTTAAAATGTAAATTATACCCTAAAATCTGACACATGAGCATACACTTAAATTTTGCTTTATTCATGAGGATAAAAGTGCTTTTGCTATAATAACTAGGTTGCCTTTACAAATACTGCATGAAAGCATATAAGTAAGTGTACAGTTTGTACATAATTTCTTACTCAATGAGAAACATAAATTTTATTTCTAATTCATAAAAATCATAAAAATAGGATTTATTCCCAAGGATGAATTAGTTTTAAAGCTATTTGTTTTGAGGGGAAAATATGATTATAAAGAACTCATCTAACAAACTCACAGTTTTATTTTATATTTCTAAATAGGTATACTTTTAAAAGCACATCTTTGTTGTCAACTATTTGTAAACAAAGGTTTATTCATTGATAATCAAGGGATTAAACAAGCTCATGAATTACTCTTCGTGTCTTTTCATGTACATGCAAATAGATATGGCTTTTGATTTTTTAAAATTTTTGGGATACCTTAAATGAAATTTATAGACCTAAAAATAGGAATGAGCCTTATTTTTTTGTATAATAGATATACAGATACACTGGTAACATGTGTTCTTCACTGGTGCTTCGGGGAGCTGTAGGACTCTGTCCTCTCCTTGTGTGCTAAACTCTGTTGAGGTCCACTTAGAGACTTTATAGACCACACACATACACTTGCAGAATCCCTTGTACTATCTTTTTTTGTTTTAGATGATTGTTCTCCTTTCTTTTAATGTTACTGTTAGAAGAACATACTTATATCTGAGTATTTAGCTAAGTACTACATGAAGACATAGGTATTTGACTTTCAAACATTTTGAAAACTGATGTGTAAGTATACTTTATAGTAACTATTGTTATGGTATCTTTATGTATGAATATAAATAGCATTGTAGTGAAAATACATTTACGTATATTGCACCTCTCCTATTATAGAAAAATGTAGCTGTCGTTGTTAATATTTTCTTTTTACTCTAAGCCTTGTCCCTATAACTTAGGGACATTTACTATTAATCCCCTGCCCTACTATAAATTTATTATATAAGATAAGGAAAAAATAACTCCTCTTTATAAACCTTTAGGAACTTGCGTGTTAGGATTTAATCAGACTGGTTAAAGGAGTTCTTAATGAAATGCAGAGCTTTCCTGGCCACATACTTCAAGGTTATTGGCCATTAATGACTTGTCTATGAAATCCCAGCCTTTTACTTTTACTAAAATAGGAAATAACAACCAGCCATTCCGTCTTCTCAGGCTGTCCTTTGTGCCTTTATCTTACACATTCACTCTCTGGAGCTCTTGCCCTCAAATGAAGGAATTTTTAGTTAGTAAAATTGCAGGAAGTGTACAAGAGAGATTTGCAGGCAACAATGTCAATTTCTTTAATTTTGTCGCCCAGTCTCTTTAGTGTGGTGTTATATTGGCTGAGGAGGGTGAAAGAAAGGAGTATTCTGTAAGGCCCAGGTTTCTATCTGAGACTGGTCTAATCACTATTAAGCCATGCTGCTACCTTTGTCATTTATTCACTAGTGTCTTCTCTGTCTCAGCCCACATTCCCTGGAGTACAGAAGCATACTTATTCACTGTTGGAAGTAGAAAGCCTACCTAGTTTCCCCAGCTCAAAGATTCAGTACAAACATTTTGAAGCCACCATTTGGACAAAGCAGCTTTGATAATCAAGACTTTCTGAAAATAGAAGAAAATGAGGAATAGTTTTATGCCTTCTATATGAACTTAAAATACATTCTAATCAACTCTTTATTTTTTTAAATTTTTTTTAATTGTAGATGGACACAATACCCTTTATTTTATTTATTAATCTTTATGTGGTGCTAAGGATCAAACTTAAAGCCTCACACATGCTAGGCACATGCTCTACCACTGAGCCATGACCCCAGCCCCAGCTCTTTATTTTTGAGAAATGTTAGTAGGCATTTCTCATCCCATCCTTGTTTCCTCTGTACCTTTTTCTTTACTGTTCTCTCTACTTTCCTGTTTCTACATTTCTGCCATTTCATTCTACTTGTTGGTCTCTCACCTGAAGCACCATATCTGAGGCTCACCAGTTTTTGTCCCTCTTTCATTACATTCCCTTGAGAGGTAGTAACTCAGATAGGCCACAGAACCCTAATGTCTTGGTTCCATTAGGTTTTTCAGTATACTGTTCAAACAGGGTAGCACCAAGTTCTCATGGTCTATCATAGGCAGTCACAGCAACTGGTGGCACCTCTGATACATGTACTTGTGAGTTTGAAGGCATCAAACACTTGCTAAAATGCTTTTATTAGTCATTAGGGTCCTGAAGGATTGCTCTTTTCTTCACATAGAATCTACATTTATACCAAAATTAAATTTGTATACTATGGTATAAGTATACAAATTTGGCAGTTTAGAAATTGTCTTTTCTAACATATAATTATAAACAGAATCTATTTTTTTTCCTTCTTATTTAATTCTTTTACCATATGAAGGGTGTGCAGTATCAAAACAGAAGACATTACTTATAATAACTGCTATATGTTATGCTCATTTTAAAATGTATTAATCACTTTTGTCTTACAGGACAAACTATTCGAGAGAAAAGGATTGTAGAAGCAGCAAATACAAAAGAAATAGACTATGAAGTGGGGGATATCCCAACAGAATGGGAAGGTAAGATTCTGCTTTTAGGAGAATTATCTGGGAAGCAAATTGTTTATCCATATACGAAATTAGTAAGAACACATATAATTACATACTTCTTTTTGAAAAGCCTTTTACATCCTGAATCCATCAAACTGTTTTTTAAATATTGCATTTCTTTAAAATTTGTGAAGTTGACAAACTTTGCAAAGGGAGCACATGCATAACAAAAGGAACTATGAAGCATTAGCAGAGCTGGGACTAAAGTGAGGCAAGAAAAGCTCCACATATGCAAGGTTAAGGAGACACCCACCCTGCACTTAGACAATCCCAGGATTTGAAGCATGTTTCTGGCATTCACTGCCTACATGAACTTGAGAAAGTAACATACTTTTCAATCTTAGTTTTCTCTTTTATAAGTTGTGGAAAATACTTGGCTATAGGTAGCATTTGAATATTTATTCAAGGCATAATGACCCTGTTAGCTGACCTCCTGTTTAGACAAAGATGGATGGTTGATTCCTGTATTTACACTGTGAAATTAAGTAAAAGATCAAAGGAGTATAAAGCAGCAGCAGCTAGTCTCTCTTTGTGGCTGGGGCAATAATATATGAACTTGGTAGCTTGAGATTAGCCATTTTCAATCCGTCATAAAAAAAAAAGAGTTTTATTACAGAAAAAGCTGATCAACAGAGAAGAAAACTGAAACTACTTTGCAAAGAGAAATAAAAAAGCACAATATTTTCTAGGTTTCCAACAGCTCTCTAATTCTCAGTTATATTTTTTTCTTAATGAAGTTTAGCTACAGATTGGAGTTCTAAGCAGCACCTTATATCCTTAATATAAATCTCCCTTTTTGGATGAAGGTCATTTTATACTGTTAAAGGAAATGATACATCAGCAAGACATAAAATCTTAAATGTCTATGCCCGAAACAATGGGGCATCTATATATGTCAAACAAACCCTTCTCAACTTCAAGAATCAAATAGACCACAACACAGTAATATTGGGTGACTTTAACACACTTATCTCACCACTGGATAGATCTTCCAAACAAAAACTAAACAAAGAATCCACAAAACTCAATAGAACAATCAATAATCTAGACTTAACAGACATATATAGAATATTTCATCCTCCAACAAGCAAATACACTTTTTTTTCTCAGCAGCACATGGATCCTTCTCCAAATAGATCATATGCAATGCCAAAAACTAGTCTTAGGAAATACAAAAAAAAAAAAAATAGAGAAACTACCTTGAATTCTATCTGACCATAATGGAATGAAATTAGAAATTAATGGCAGATTAAAAAATAGAAGCTACTCCAAAACCTGGAGACTCAATAATGGGCTATTGAATGATGTATGAAGACATCAGGGAGGAGATCAAAAAATTCTTAGAGGTAAATGAGAACTCCAATAAAACATATCAAAATCTCTGGGACACTATGAAGGCAGTGCTAAGAGGAAAATTCATTGTATTAAGCTCATTCATTAAAAGAAGACAAAGTCAACAAATCAATAACTTGACACTATGTCTCAAAGCCCTAGAAAAAGAGGAACAAACTAACACCAAAAGAAGTAGAAGACAGAAAATAATTAGAATCAGGGCTGAAATCAATGAAATTGAAACAGAGGAAACAGTTCAAAAAATTGACAAAACAAATAGCTGGTTCTTTGAAAAAATAAATAAAATTGGCAAACCCTTAGCCACCCTAACGAAAAGAAGGAGAGAGAAAATCCAGATTACTAAAATTTGTGATGAAAAAGGAAATGTAACGACAGACTCTGCTGAAATACAGAGGATAATTAGAAACTATTTTGAAAATCTATATTCCAGTAAAATAGAAAACCCTGAAGACACAAACAAATTTCTAGAGACATATGACCTACCCAAACTGAACCAGGAGGACATTCATGACTTAAACAGATCAGTTATAAGCAAGGAAATAGAAGATGCTATCAAGAGCCTTCCAACCAGGAAAAGTCCTAGACCAGATGGATTCTCAGCCAAGTTCTACAAGACCTACAAGGAAGAACTAACTCCAGAACTCCTCAGATGGATTGTCAGCCAAGTTCTACAAGACCTACAAGGAAGAACTAACTCCAAAACTCCTCAAATTATTCCATGAAATAGAAAAGGACAGAACCCTTCCAAACTCATTCTATGAAGCTAGTATCACCCTGATACCAAAACCAGACAGAGGCACATCAAAAAAGGAAAATTTAAGGCCAATATCCTTGATGAATATAGATGCAAAACTTCTCAATAAAATTTTGGCAAATCGCATACAAGAGCATATTAAAAGTGCACCATGATCAAGTGGGGTTCATTCCAGGGATATAAGGTTGGTTCAACATATGGAAATCATAAACGTAATCCATCACTTCAATAGTCTTAAAGATAAGAATCACATGATTTTATCAGTTGATGCATAAAGCTTTTGACAAAATACAGCACCCTTTCATGTTTAAAACACTAGAAAAACTAGGGATAGTAGGAACATACCTCAACATTGTTAAAGCAATCTATGCTAAACCTAAGGCCAACATCATCCTAAATGGAGAAAAGTTGGAAGCATTTCCTCTAAAAACTGCAACAAGATAGGGATGCCTTCTTGCATCAGTTGTATTCAGCATAGTTCTTGAAACTCTACCCAGAGCAATTAGAGGAAAGAAATGAAAGGGATACGAATAGGAAAAGAAGAACTCAAACTATGATTATTTGCCAACGACATGATACTATTACTTAGAGGATCCAAAAAATTCCACCAGAAAACTTCTAGAATTAATAAATGAATTCAGCAAAGTTGTAGGGTATAAAATCAACACCCATAAATCAAATGTATTTCTGTACATTAGTGATGAATTCTCTGAAACAGAAATCAGGAAAACTACTCCATTCACAATAACCTCAAAAAAATAAAATACTTGGGAATCAATCTAACAAGAGAGGTGAAGGACCTCTACAATGAAAACTACAGGTCACTAAAGAAAGAAATTAAAGAAGATCTTAGAAGATGGAAAGATCTCCCATGCTCTTGGATAGGCAGAATCAATATTTTCAAAATGGCCATACCCAAAGTGCTATATAGATTCAGTGCAATCCCAATTAAAAACCCAACATCATTCCTCATAGAAATTAGAAAAAGCAATCATGAAATTCATTTGGAAAAATAAGAGACCTAGAATAGCCAAAGCAGTCCTTAGTAAGAAGAGTGAAGCAGGAGATATCACAATTGCAGGCCTTAAACTATACCACAAAGCTATAGTAACAAAAACAGTGTGGTACTGGCACCAAAATAGACATGTAGATCAATGGTACAGAATAGAAGACAGAGACAAACCCACATAAATACAGCTATCTCATACTAGACAAAGGTGCCGAAAACATACACTGGAGAAAAGATAGCCTCTTCAACAAATGGTGCTGGGAAAATTGGAAATCCATATGCAGCAAAATGAAACTAAACCCCTTTCTCTCACCATGCACAAAAATCAACTCAAAGTGGATCAAAGACCTAGGAATTAGACCAGAGACATTGCACCTAATCGAGGAACAAGTAGACCCAAACCTTTATTACATCACATTAGGCCACGACTTCCTTAACAGACTCCTAAAGCATAAGAAGTAAAAGCAAGAATCAATAAATTGGATGGATTCAAACTAAAAAGCATCTCCTGAGCAAAAGAAACAATGTATGAGGTGAACAGACAGCCTACATTCTGGGAGCAAATTTTTGCCACACACACATCAGATAGAGCACTAATCTCCAAGATATATAAAGAACTCAAAAACCTTAACACCGAAAAAACAACCAACCCTATCAATAAATGCTCTAAGGAGCTGAACAGAAACTTTTCAGAAGAAGATATACAATCAATCAACAAATATATGAAGAAATGTTCCAACATCTCTAGCAATTAGAGAAATGCAAATCAAAACTGCTTTCAGATTTTATCTCACTCCAGTCAGAATGGCAGTTATCAAGAATACAAGCAACAGTAAGTGTTGACGAGGATGTGGGAAAAAGGCACACTCAGACATTGCTAGTAGGACTGTAAATTGGTGCAACCAATCTGGAAAGCAATATGGAGATTCCTTAGAAAACTTGGAATGGAACCACCATTTGACCCACCCATTCCACTCCTCGGTCTCTACCCTAAAGACTTAAAAACAGCACAGTATAGTAACGCAGCCACTTCAATATCTATAGCAGCACAATTCACAATTGCTAAGTAGTGGAACCAACCTAGATGCCCTTCAATAGATGAATGAATAAAGAAACTGGTATATATACAGAATGGAATATTACTCAACAATAAAAGAGAATAAAATTCTGGCATTTGTAGGTAAATGAATGGAGTTGGAGAACATTATGCTAAGTAAGGTAAGCCAATCCCAAAGAACCAAAGACTGAATGTTTTCGCTGATTAGTGCATGCTGATCCATAATGGGGGTGCGGGGCGGGGAGTATGGGAGGAACAGAGGAACTTTGGATAGGACAAAGAAGAGGTAGGGGAAGGGAGGGGGCATGGGGGGAGCAAAGATGATGGAATGAGATGGACATCACTACCCTAGGTACATGTATGAAGACAAATGGTGTGACCCTATCTTGTTTACTACCAGAGAAATGTAAAATTGTATTCCATTTGTGTACTATGACTTGAAATACATTCTTTTTTTAAAAAAATAAAAATAAAAATAAATAAATTTCCCTTTTGCCTGTCCAGCTCCTTACATAGTGCCTGGCACATGGTAAAGCACATAGTAAATGCTCAGTAAATAATTCATTAAATACTTGAAATCCAGCCTATGTTAGCCTTTGTTATTTGCCACTAAAAGAACTTTAATTGAAGCACCAAAGCAACTTATTTATCACTTAACACTCATCAAATGTATACGTGTATGCCTGGTATTGTGTCATTGCTTTTAAGTCCTTATCATGCTTAATCATCACAATAATCCTGTAAGGAAGACACTATAATTATACTCATTTAATGGATAGATCATCTAAATCCCAGAAAGGTTAGATAAATTGCTTGGATTATATAGCTATGTACATGTAGACCTCTTGCCTCTTCGTAGTCATTGCATGATAATTTAGCTATAGGCATTATGTTCTGTTTATGCTGGCATGTGAGTATAAATATCATTTCAGTGAAAACATCTTTCCCATTTTTGCTTATTAGCAATGAAAATACTTAGAGCTATGAGAAAAGAGTATACATATGGGTAGATAACATAGGCTTTTTTTCTAAGAAATACAAAATATAGATAGGCAATGTCCAGAAGAAATAATTGAGCTTTCTTATTTTAATGAACTTTCCAGTGCTATAAGCTGCATTTACAGCTGCATTTCTCGAATAATGCTTACACCTTTTTATAATGAGTCTATTCTGTCATTTTTTTCCAATAATAGCATAGAATTAAAATGTTTATAAAAATAAGTTATAAATAGTGACTCATTTTAGTGACTCTAAAATATAGACAAACACAATACTATATACAGAGAAGCAAAGAGGAAAAAAAGCTTTTAAAAGTATATGATGTCAACACCAAATGAATCCAAAATATTTTCAGGTTCAGATGAATAAAAGCTAGCATTTATCAATTATTAGTAGCAGAATACAGGTATACACAGGTTGCATATTATTGATCAATCTGGATGAAACAAAGTACTTGTTGAGGACCTCTGCATTTCTGGGTGGGAGAAAGACAAAACAGATAAGCAAATAAACCATATTATATGCTAATGGACACATAAAATAAAAGAGAGAAATGGCACAGGAGTATTTGGGAGGGTTTTACACATTTAAGTAGTGTTTAGGAAAGGCCTTGCTGAGAAGATGAGTTTTCAATAAAGACAAAAGAAGGAGCTGGCTGTGCTAATAACTAGTAGAGGAGGATTCCTGGCCCAAGTGCAAGAGCCCTGAGACAGAAACATGCTTAGGGTTAAGGAATAGCAAGGAAGTGAATGTGACTGCAATAGAGCCAGAGAGAAGGTAATAGGAGATAAGTTTAGAGAGTTAACATAATGCCCAATTTTGTGGGGCCTTGTAGGTCATCCTAAGCACTCTGAACTTGATTGTGAATGAGACTGTAAGCCATTGGAGAGAGTTTTGAAAAGAGTAGCCACATGCTGAGTTATATTTAACAGTATTACTCTGGCTTCTACATTGCAAAGAAACCCAAGGGACATAGTCAAATGTGCAGCCAGGAGGTTTTTGCAGTACTTTAGGGCAAAGGATGGTTGTGACTTGGACCAGAATAATGTAGGAATGGAAAATAGTACTTGCATTCTGGATTTGTTATAAAAGTAGATCCAGTGGGATTTGCTGGCATACTAGATGTGGAGTGTGAGAGGAAAGCAGTCAGTAATGACCTATAATTTTTTTAGCCTCCCTGGAAACAGTGAAGTTACTTTTAACTGTTAGACAAGACTATAGGAGGAACAAATTAGAGTAGTAAACAAAACAAATTTAGGTCATTGTAAGTTTGAGGTATCTATTTAACATACAAGTAAAGATATTAAATGGTTTGTGAGCCAAGTGTTTAGTGGAAATGTTTGTTAGGAAATAAAATTTGGGAGTAGCAAAATAAATGGTATATAAAGCAAATAAATGGTATATAAAGCTGTGAGCCTTGGTGAAAACACAAAGGGAATGAGTGTACATAGAAAAAAAAAGGTGTTCAAAGACTGAACTCTATGCTCCTCCATGGTTTAGAAACAATGGAGACAAGAAAAAGAACAGCGAGAACAATAGGAGGGAAAAATGTGTCACACCTAAAAGCCAATTATCAGGGAGAAAGAAGTGATCAGCAGTGTCAGATGAGGACTGAAAATCAACCATTTGCTTTAAAGAACAAAGAAGTCATTAATCTTGAGAAAAATAGTTCTGTAGAGTGACAGGAGCAAAAGCTTCATAAAAATAAAGAACAGCAAGAGAGAATGAGTGCAGTCTGTGTTTATGAAGAGTTCTGTAAAGAAAAACAGTAATGAAGCAGTGCCTGGTCAGGAAAGTGGAGTCAAGAGAGGAATTTTATTTTGTTTTGCTTTAAAGCCAAAAGAGCTAACAGTTTTGTAATAGTGATGGGAAAAACCCAATACAAATGGAAGCATTTATAATGCAGAAAGAGAAAATCCTTGAAAAAGCTCTAGTATATAGTTGGAAGATTTGAACTTTGACAAGAGCATGGAAAGTTCATCAATACTATATGGAAAAGTAGAGTTTATGGGCATGGATGCAGGTAGATGTGGTGGTGAGAACTTAACATAAATTCCCTTCTGATTCCTCCTAATTAAGCAGAGTGGTTTAAAATAGTTTCTAGGTACAAACAACAGCTAAAGCCAAATTTGAAGTCAAATTATCTGGTCTCGAGTGTTTTCATTCACCCACCCCTACCCACGGCAGTGCTGGAAATTGAACTCAGGGTCTCTCGCAAGTGCTATGCCACACAGGCTACTTTATATGATGCTGCCTCCCTCCTTAATAACTTGGCTAATGCCTACTTATTCATCACTATTTGCAATAGACATTAATTCTCTTTGAAAGTCTTTTTCTGATCCCAACTTAAATCCCTAAATGATGCTAAATAGGATATTCCTTTTTCGTTTTGTTTCGTTTTCATTCACTTTGTGTCTCCCCCAGTAGTAACACTTAACCCACTTGTAGAGGATTCTGTTTACTTTTCTACCTCCTCCCCTTGGACTTGAAGATTTTTTTTGTTGTTTTTCTTTTTAGATATACACAGCAGTAGAGTGTATTTTGACACATTATACATACATGGAGTATAACTTCCCATTCTTGTGGTTGTACATGATGTGGAGTTAACACTGGTCGTGTATTCATATATGAACACAGGAAAGTTATGTCCAATTCATTCCACTGTCTTTCCCATTCTCATCCCCCCTCCCTTCCCTTCATTCTCTTTTGTGGATTCTTTAGGATAGTCTTTACCTTGTTCATCATTGTATTCTCAGGGCGTCAGTCAGTACTTTACATAAAGTAAGTATAAGCTCAATCAATATTTGCTGAGTGAATATATTTGAAATTCAAAGTATAAAAGGAAGAGATATTGTGGGGACTTGCTCACTTGCTAGAGATACATCAATCTTAAGAAAGTTATGGTACAGCAGGCAAGCAGTTGTTTCCAAAAATATAGCACATTATTGGACATACCTGTGGGAGGCAGTGTAGTACTAATTACTGGACTGTCTCACAGAGCTTCAGGAAACCTTTTAAATTTAACCCATGGCATGACATATAGTTCTTATATAGAACTTCTCAAAAATCTGTATCTCTGTAATTTAGATAACATTTTATCTTCCATTTTTGTTCCTTTTTTGTTGTTTTTAGTAAGTTTAAGCTTCTTTGGTGTTAAAGTAATAAACATTGAGAGAACCTGAAAATATATACGAAGTAGAATATAACTGGAAGAAACAGAATAGCCCTAACCCATTTTTTTTTTTTTTGGTGGAAAGTTAGGTTATTTATCATGCATACTAATTAAAATGTTAGAAAAAATCTTTGGAATAAAGATACATAAGAATTATTTTCTAGGTTCTGGGGTTGTGGCTCAGCGGTTGAGCGCTTGCCTCACATGTGTGAGGCACTGGGTTCGATCCTCAGCACCACATAAAATAAATAAAGATATTGTGTTCATCTACAACTAAAAAATATATATATTTTAAAAAATTTTTAAAAAAGAATTATTTTCTAGGGCTGGGGCTATAGCTCAGTGGTCGAGTGCTTGCCTAGCAAGTGTGAGGTACTGGGTTCATTCCTCAGCACTATATAAAAATAAATAAATAAAATAAAGGTTTTGTGTCCATCTACAACTAAAAATATTTTTTTAAAAAAGAATTATTTTTTAGATATATTATACCATACCTGTTAAACACTGCTAATTAATAATGAATATCTTGATTTATCCATCTTTATTGCTTTAATATTAATAATTGTTAGTAATTGTTCAACATGTCTTTTTCAGACCATAGGAACTTCCCACCAAGAATTTTGGGGCAGGGGGGATACCACAGATTGAACTCAGGGGCACTTGACCACTGAGCCACATCCCCGGCCCTATTTTGTGTTTTATTTAGAGACAGGGTCTCACTGAGTTGCTGAGTGCCTCGCTTTTGCTAAGGCTAGCTTTAAACTCGTGGTCCTCCTGCCTCAGCCTCCTGAGATGCTGGGATTACAGGCATGCACCACCTCGCCTGGCAAGAATTTTGGACGTTTCATAAAACAATGGTCAGGGCATGATGCTATCACTGTACCAACATAAGAGAAACCTATGTTACATTCAGATCCTGCAGAGGCCATTTACTATCTTAGTCATATGGGCAAATTGATTTTCTTCCCTATTTTTCATTCTTCCCTTGGCCTTAAAGGCCAAGGTCCATATCCTTTACTTTTTTTTTTTTTTTTTTAACTTTTTTTGTAGATGGACACAATGTCTTTATTTTATTGCTCTGTATGTGGTGCTGAGGATCAAACCCAGGGCCTCACGCATGCGAGGCAAGCACTCTACCGCTGAGCCACAATCCCAGCCCAAGGTCCATATCCTTTAAAGGTCAATCTATCTCTGATGTTCTGTGAGTACATGATTCTAGGAGTATCTCTATTCAACTCATGTCCCAACCCAGAGTCTCTGAACCTACTACTGAAGCAAATTGATTGGCTGGGAATGTCTAAGAGCTATTGGTGATTTTCATCCAGTGATAGCTACACATATTATTTATTACGCATTTAAAAATTACTCCAAAAGTTAGAGACCTAAAACAACATTTACTATTTCATAGTTTTTATGCATCAGGAATCCAAGTGTGGTTTAGACACATCATCTGGCATGAGATCTCCCACATGGCTCAGAAAAGGTGCTTGCCTGGGTTGCAGTCATATTCCATTCAGGATGATAAACTTCCAGACTCATTATGTGGCTGTTATAGTTCATCAGAGATCCAGCTCCAAGCTCACTCTAATGGCTGTTACTTGGCTTAGGTCTTCTTTATTTGAACAAGGGCCTCAATTCCTTGATATTAGTAGCTTTGTAAATCTTGATATGAAGTACCGGTAGTCCTCCAACTTCATTATGGTTTTTTTTTTAAGTTGTTTTGACTACCTTAATCCTTTGCATTTCCATATGCATTTTAAAATCAGCTTGCTAATTTCTACAAAAATGATTTATGGAATTTTGATTGGGATTTTTTAAATGTATGGATCATTTTTGCAAAGAATTTACGTTTTAGTAAGAATCTTAGGTCCCTGTACATGGCTTATCTCTTTATTTCTTTAGGCCTTCTTTAATATCCCTTGGCAAACTTTGCGTTTTCATTGTACAGATATTGTACATGTTTTGTCAGATGTATCTATAAATATTTAAAGTATTTTTAAAAATTTTAGTTATACATAACATTAGTGTATTTTGACATGCATGCATGGAGTATAACTTCCCATTCTATGGTTGTACATGATATGGAGTTACACTAGTCATGTAGTCATGTATAGCTGATTCATTCTACTGTCTTTCCTATTCCCATCCCTTTTCCTTTCCCTTCATGACTCTCTGTCTAATCCAGTGAATTTCTATCCACCCCCCTGTATATTACATATCAGAGAGAACATTTGGCCTATGTAGCTTTTACAACATTGAGTTATGCTCCTACTGTCCCTAGTTTTTCTAGTATTTTGAACATGAGTGGATGCTGTATTTTGTCAAATGCTTTTTCTACATTTATTGAAATAATCGTGTGATTCTTACCTTTAAGTCTATTGATGTGATGAATTACATTTATTGATTTCTCTATATTGAACCAACCTTGCATCCCTGGAATGAACCCCACTTTATCATGGTTCACTATCTTTTAAATATGTTTTTGTATGCAATTTACCAGTATTTTGTTAAGAATTTTTGCATCTATGTGCATGAGGGACATTGGTATGAAGTTTTCTTTCCTTGACGTGTCTTTGTCTGCTTTTGGTATCAGGGTGATACTAGCTTCATAGAATGAGTTTGGAAGGGTTCCCTCCTTTTCTATTTGGTAGAATAATTAGAGAAAGTTTGGTATAAGTTCTTTTTTGCAGGTCTGGTAGAACTCAGCTAAGGATCTGACTGGTCCTGGGCTTTTCTTTGTTGGTAGGCTTTTGATGGCATCTTCAATTTTATTGCTTGAAATTGATCTGTTTAGATTTTCTGTATCCTCCTGATTCAATTTGGGTAGGTCAAATGTCTCTAGAAGTGAGATGATGTCTTCAAAATTTTCTGTTTCTTAGAGTAAAAATTTTCAAAATAGTTTCTGATTAAGTTCTTAATCCTATTGTAATTAATACTGCTTTTTCAATTTTTAAATTTGACTGTTCTCATATAAATATGTGATTTTTTATATTGATCTTGTATTATGTGACTTTGTTAAATTCACCTATATTACTATTTTGTCAGTTCCATTAGATTTTCTACATAGAATGTCATATTCTCTATGAATAAAGACATTTTTCTTTCTTTCCAACCTGGATGCCTTTAAGTTTTTTTTCTTGCCCACTTTCATTGGCCAGATCTCCAGTACACTGTTGAATAAAAAAAATTGTTTTTATTCCTGATCTTAGATTCAATCTTTAGCCATTAAATACTATGTTATCTATAGGTCTTTCTCATAAATAGCTTCTATCAAGTTAAGAAACTTTTCCTTGAAAGGGACTCTATCTCTAGAGTTTTCTGTCTATGCAGCTGTTTCCATTCTTGTACTCTGTCCTGTGAACTTCAGTCTTCTTTGCCTCCCTAGACATCAAACTCCATGTCCTTAACTTACAGGAAGTCTACAGGTTTTTGACCAGAACCCTACCATAAGGCACAGCCTGGAAGCTTAGAGCAAACTGGGGCAATTATGAAGGTAACTTTTGTTTAGCATTCTTGGAGACTACTTTATTTCATTTTTCAGTGTCCACTGTCTTGAAAATTGTTGTTTCATATAACTTGTTCCTGTTGCTTCATCGTGGCTGAAAGCTGAAGGCCTCTTTCACTTAGATTAATAAATTTGCAATATATTCAATTGTGCACCCTATTGCTGAGTAAAATTCTGCCTTTTTAAAATCCATTCATCAACTAAAAGACATTTGGGTTAATTTCATTTTTTAGCAATTATGAGTAAAACCACTATAATAAATTCATGTAAACATTTGTAAACATAAATTTTCATTTCTTTCAAGTTAGTATCTTGGACAGGATCACTAGGTCATATGGTACATATAGATTTGACATTAAGAAAAAAACTGCCAAAATGTTTTCTAGTGTGGCTGTACCATTGTGCACTCTCAGCAGTAGAATATGAGAGTTCAAGTTGTTCCTCATCTTCACCAGTCTGTGATACTGTCAGTTTCATTACATTTGAACCTTCCTACTAGATGTATAGTAGATATGTAGATGTGCACATGTGCAGGTATGCCTCACTGCAGTTTTAACTTTTATTTCTGTAATGACTAATGATGTTTATCATCATGACCTTTTTGGTCATCTGTAAATATTCTGTGCTATACTGAGTATTCATGTCTTTTTGTCTATTTTTGTTTTTATTTTGTTGTTTTTGTGCTTTCAAGTATTTAGTTTTGAGAGTTTCTTACATATCCTAGTTATAGTTCTATTGTCAGATACATCATTTGCAAATATTTTTTTCTCTGGCATGTCTTTTCATTCTCTTCACAGTGCCTCTTGAAGAACACACATTCTTAGTTTTAATGAATTCTAATTAACTTTTTTTCTTTCATGTATCATGCTTTCATTGTCATATGTCTGAAACCCAAGGCCAAAAATATTTTCTCCTATGATTTTCTTCCTACACGCTTTGTAGTTTGGGGTTTTATTTTTATCTATGATCCACTTTGGATTACTTTTTTTTTTTAAATATTTATTTATTTTTTAGTTGTAGGTGGACAGAATATCTTTATTTTATTTTTATGTAGTGCTGAGGATCGAACCCAGTGCCTCACGCATGCTAGGCGAGCACACTACCACTGCGCCATGACCCCAGCCCCTGGATTATTTTTTGTATATAGTATAAGTACTAATTTCATTTATATATGGGTATCAAATTATTTTTAGTGCCTTTTTTTAAACAACTGTCTTCTTTTCCATTGAAATGCCTTGCACATGTGTCAGATAATTGATTTATATGTGTCAGGGGGAAGGACCTAAAGTATGTTTCCACATACATTATTCTGACCATTTATTTATGTGTCTGTCCTTTTGCCAGTGCCACATTGTCTTTATTACTGTAATAAAACTTGAAATAAGGTAATTTGAGTCATCTAACTTCATTTTCAAAATTGGTTTGGTTAATTTGGGCCCTTTGTTGTTCCATATGTTTTTTAGTGTCATTATTCATTTCCAGAAAAAAAAATCCTTCTAATGTTTTGCTTGAGAATGCATTGTACCTATAAATGAATATACTGAACACAGTATATTCTCTTCATTTCTTTAGGTCTTCTTTCATTTATTTCATTAGTAGTTTTTTAGTGTTCAGCTATAAATCTTACACATATTCTATTAAATTAATACATGTTTTTTCACTTTTTGATGCTATTGCTAATTGATTTTTACATCAATTTCAAATTATTCATTGATGTTATAGAAATACAATTGGTTTTTGTATATCAACTGTGTATTTTATGTGAGATCGCTAAAATCACTTACTAATTGTATTACTTTTATTATAAACTTCTTTGGATTGTCTACATAAACAACATATTCATTTTTATTCAATGAGTAAGCTTCCTCGCTCCTTACCCTTATGACACTGGCAAGGGCTTGCACAACAATGATGAGTAGAACTGGTAAAGGTGGACAACTTTTTCTTATTTTCTGTTAGTTTTTGATGATTAAGTATTCATCAATTTAATGAGTGAGTAAATAAATTGATTTCCATACAGTGGCATATTGTCCAGCAATTAGAATGAACTGCTAAGAAGCTCATTGTGTTTGTTTTTTATTTGTAGGTAGCAATAGTATCACAAAATTAGCAGTTCAACACAGGTTTATTATCTTACAGTTCCTATGGGTTAGAATCCCAGGCACAGCCTAAGTTTATTCTTTAATTAGGATCTTATGAAACTAAAACCAATGTATCATCCAGGCCTGGGTCCTCATCTGGAGGCTTGACTAGGCAAAGATCCCCCTTCCCACTTTGGTAGTGGTTGGAACTTTCAGTTCCTTGCAGTTGTAGAACTGAAAGCTTCAGTTTTTGCTGGGTGTTGGTCAGAGGTCATCCTGAGTCCTAAAGATCACCAGCAATTTCTTGGCACATGGGGCAATCCAACATGGCTGCTTTTTTTTTTTTTTCCTCACAGCCAGCAAGGTGGTGAAGGTTTCCAGCAAGATGGTTGCTATAGTCCTATATCATATAATCATGTGCTCACCTACATCTCATCACCTTGGCTGTGTTCTCGTACTCACCATCCTACCTTTATTGAAGGGGCGGAGGGATCCACAGGCATGAATACCAGGAGGTTGGAGGGGTGGAGCCCTACTGAAAACTGTTTTCTCTACACAGTAACATGGAGGAACCTCAAGAACTTGATGCTGAATAAAATAATCCAGATGCATACAGTGCATATTGCAAGATTCCATTTATACAGAAAGCAAAACTAATCTACAGTGACAGGAAGTATGTCACTCCTTGCCTAAGAGCTGTGGGTAGGGTAGGTAGATATTTGCATGTATACAGACACTAGGGAAATTTTAGAAGTGATGGAAATGTTCTATGTACTGATTGTGGTACTGGTTACAGGGTTGTATAATGTTTGTCAGAATTTGTGAAATTGGGGCTGGGATTGTAGCTCAGTGGTAGAGCGCTTGCCTTGCATGCATGAGGCCCTGGGTTCGATCCTCAGCACCACATACAAAGCAATAAAATAAAGACATTGTGTCCATCTACAACTAAAAAAAAAAAATATTTAAAAAAAAAAAAAAAAGAATTTGTGAAATTGCATACTTAAGATGGCTTCATTTTATTTTATGAAAATTTTATCTCAGTAAAGTTAAGGAAAAATAATAGTAACAACTATGAGCACCATAAAATCTGTAACTTAAATATGCCTATTTAATCTACTACTATCCTTAAACATATATTTAAAGGTCAGAAAATGATGAGTAGAACTGGTAACATATATTTAAAGGTCAGAAACATATATTTTAAGTAATCAGAAAATGACTCATCATTTATCCTTCAAAGATTTTTTAACAGTTGAAAACATAGATTTCTTACATTTGTTGTTCTTTTTGATTGCATCATCTTTTTATTTTTTTTTATTAATAATTTTTAGTTATATATAGTAGTTGGTTTCATCCTGACAAACACATATGTGCATGGAATTCAATTTCAGTTCATGATCCTCCTTTTCCCTCCCCCTTTTCTTTTCAGTCCTCCCTCTTCTTTCCCATTCTCCTTCCTCTACTCTATAGACTCCCTTTCACTCTTAGTTTATATTTGATTGGCTTTTTATGTTTTACCATCCTTCCCTCCCTCTTTCCTTTATTTGACTCTAGCTTCTAGCATATGAGAGAAACTACTTGACTTTTAAGTTTCTGAGTTTAGCTAATTTTACTTAGCAAGATATTATCCATTTACTGGCAAAATGCTATGATTTCATTCTTTTTTATGGCTCAGTAGAACTCCATTGTATGTATATATACCACAATTTCTTAATTCATTCATCTTTTGACAGGCATCTGGGTTGATTCCATAATTTAGCTATTGTGAATTGTGCTGCCATAAACACTAGTGTGGCTATCTTGCTATATGTAGTATGCTGATTTTAGAACTTGGGGAAAATATCAAGGAATGCGATAGCTGGGTCATATGGTGGTTCCATTCCCAGTTGTTTGAGGAATCTCCATACGGCTTTCCAGAGTGGTTGTACTAGTCTCCAATCCCACCAACAATGTACAAGTGTACCTTTTCCCGCACAACCTTGCCAGCATTTATTGTTTGTATTCTTGATCATTGCCATTCTGACTGGAGTGAGATGAAATCTTAGTGCAGTTTTGCATTTCCCTGATTGCTAGAGATGTTAAAATTTTTTTCATACTTTTGTTGGCCATTCATGTTTCTTCTTTTGAGAATTTTCTGTTTAGTCCTTTTGCCCATTGTTTGATTGGGTTATTTGTTTTATTTATTTTTTTGATGTTGATTTTTGAGTTCATTGTGGTTTATTTTGAATATTAATATCCTGTCAGAGGGGTAGCTGGCCAAGATTTTCTCCAATTGCTAGGCATTCTCTTTGTGCTTATAATCATTTTCTTTGCTGTGCAGAAGCCTTTTAGTTTGATGGCATCCCACTTATTGATTCTTGGTTAATTTCTTGCACTTTGGAGGTCTTTTTTTAGGAAATCAGTGCCAGCACCCATATTGATGGAGTGTTGACCCTGTGTTTTCTTCCAGCAGTTGTAAAGTTTCTGGTCTAATTCTTAGGTCTTTGATCCATTTCGATTTGAATTTTGTGCAGGGTGAAAAATAGGGGTCTAAATTCATTTTTCTACATATAGCTATCCAGTTTTCCCAGCACTGTAATTTTCCTCTTAGAACTGCTTTTATACTGTCTCAGAGATTTTAATATGTTGTACCTCTGTTCTCATTTGTTTCTGAGAATTTCTCAGATTTACTCTCATTTCTTTTTTGATCCATTCTTCATTTAAGAGAGTATCCTTCCAGATTGGGAGGCTGAGGCAGGAGGATTGCAAGTTCAAGGCTAGCCTCAGCAAAAGCAAGGCGCTAAACAACTCAGTGAGACCCTGTCTCTAAATAAAATACAAAATAGGTCTGAGGATGTGGCTCAGTGGCTGAGTACCCCTGAGTTCAATCCCCAGTACCAAAAAACAGAGAGAGAGAGAGAGAGAATTTTTCAATCTCCATGTGTTTATATGGTTTCTATTATTTTTCTTGCTCTTGATTTCTAGCTTCATTTCATTATGATTTGACACAATACACAGGATTATATTGATTTCTTTTCTATTTGCTAAAATTTGCTTTGTGTCCCTAAATATGATGTTTTGGAAAAAGTTCCATGCGTAACTGAGAAGAAGGTTAATTCAGCTGTTTTGAGGTGGAATATTCTGTAGCTATTAGGTCCATTTGATTTATAGTGTTGTTTAGATTGGATATCTTTATAGATTTTATGCTTCCATGACTTGTCTGTTAGTGATAAGGATGTATTGAAATCACTCAGTAGTATTGTGTTGAGGTCTATGTGGGATTTATTCTAGTGGAATATTTTTCCATGTAATTTGGTGCATTTATGTTTGGGGCATAAATGTTTACTATCCTTATATCTTATTGTTGGATTGTTTCCTTTACTAGAATATAGTGGCTTTCTTTATTTCTTCTATTAATTTTTGCTTGAAATCTGCTTTGTCATATATGAGAATAGCTACTCCTGTTTGCTTTCTTGGATCACCTGTCTGGCATGTTTTTTGCCATCCTTTCACCTTCAGCCTGTGGGTGTCTTTGCCTATAAAATGAATCTCTTGTAAACAGCATGTAGTTGGATCTTGTTTTTTGATCCATTCTGCCAATCTGTGTCTTTTAATTGGGAAGTTGAGACCATTAACATTGAATATTAGTATAGATATGTGTTTTGGTTTCTTGCCATTTGTATTTTTGCTTTATTTTATCCTGTCTTGATTCTCATTTAGTGGATTATTCTTCTATTGAATATCCTGTTTGTGAGCCTTGGGAATTGTCTCTTAGTTCTTCTGTGTGCAGTTTATCTTTTGAGTATTCTTTGCAGTACTGGCTTGGTGCTCATCAGTTCTTTTAGTTTATTCTTATTTTTATTTTCCCCTGAAACTTGAAACTTAATTTTGCTGGGTATAGTATCCTTGGCTGAAAGTTGTTTTCTTTTAGAGCTTGGAATATCTCATTCCAGGACCTTCTTGATTTTAGTGTCTGAGCTGAGAAATCTTAGCCTTATCGGTTTGCCTCTAAATGTGACCTGATGTTTCTCTTGTGGCTTTTAATATTTTTTCATAATTTTCTATGTTAGGCATTTTGATTATATGTCTTGATGAGCTTCTTATTTGACTAGGTCTGTTTAGGGTCCAGTAAGCCTGTGTATGTGGATGTCTGTCTTGTTTCTAGTATGACAAACGTTTTCTATAACTATCTCATTGAAAATGTTCTTTATTCCTTTGGTTTGTCCATATTCCTTTTCTTCTATCCTGATGATTCTCAGGTTTGCTCTTTTAAAGTTGTCCCAGAGTTCTTGTATATTCTGGTCACATTTTATAATTTTTTTCCTTTATTTCCTTGATGTGTACTCAAGATCATATAGCCTATCTTTATTACCTAAAGTTCTGTCTTCCAGGGCTGAAATTCTATTTTCTACACAATCTAATCTATTAGTAATGCTTTCAAGTGAGTTTTTAATTTTACTGATTGTGTCTTTCATTTCTAGAAGTTCTCCTTGGTTTCTTTTCACTATTTCTATTTCTTCATTAAAGTGGTTCATCTCCTGTAATTGATCTCTTAATTCCCTCCATAAATCTTCTTTTAGTTCGATAAAATTTTAGAACCTTTTAATAATCAGTTTTTTTATAATCTCTCTCTGGGTTTTCGTCCACCTCGCTATCAGTGGAATCCTTTGTTGAGCAATTGTGGATTTGGCGGGGGGGATTTGTTTGTGTGCTTTCTCGTGTTTTCAGAGGTCTTGATCTTGCCTGTGAATTGAGGTGTAGTCTTCTACCTCTTTTTTTTTTGCATGTATTATTTTTGTGTGTGTAATTTCTCATTTGTTCTGGGACTTCTCTTTGTTGTTGATATATGTGAAAATGCCATGGGTAGGACCTGAGTTCATTCTGTGATTATTTCTCCTTGGGTCCTTGTTGTTGGTTTGGAGCTTTTGTCTCCTCACTTCTTTGAGTTGGAGTAAAGTCAGGGAGTGTTTAGTTCAGCAGCAGAGTCTCTGACCTGTGAACTTTTAGTGTCCCTGTAGGTTTCCAGCACTTCACAGAATGTGGCAAAATAAACAATAGTAACAACCATTGCAAACAACAAACAATAAACAATGTTAAAGTAAATACCTCATTCCTACTATGACAACTTCAATATTAATTGCCACCAATAGAGAGGAATGTTCAACAATTGTCAACAGTAAAAACAATAAACCATGAACTAGATCTGGCTTTAAAGCAAACAGCATTATCAACTCTGTCATCCACAGCAGTAATGACTGCATCAGTATTAATGGTGGAGGCAAAAGTTACATAAACCAATTAGTTCTGAAAGATGTTAAAAATCCAGTTAATTATGGGAAGAGGAAATATGCTAGGAAGTTAGAAAAGTGTTTACAATGTCAGAAAGTAAACAGAATGCAGAGGAGTTATAGCAGGTGATATTAGTACAAGAGGGGAAAAAAACAGAAGCAAGGTATTGGGAAAAAGGGAGAGAATTTGGCCTTTAGCTGGAGAAGAAAAGAGAAATAAGCAAATGAAAATAATATAAAACCAAACCAAGATGTACACTTCAAAAAACTAGAACCCTTAACAAAACAATGCTTACATTTTTAAAATGCTAAAAATGAGAGAAAAAGAGATAAATGAGTATATGTATATATGTCCCTGCACCAATCAGCACAGCCAGAATTCACACATGCATACACACACACACACACACACACACACACACACACAGAATAAAAAATATTTTTAAAAAAATTTTTTTAATTCAAAATCTTAGTGAAAAGTGAAGGAACCTTCTCCATTGAGGTCGTCAAAATAGTTGACCAGATTGGGTGGTCATAGTTTATATCCAGTAGTCTTTCTTTCCAGTTCTTCTTGAGTTACATACTAATACAGCAAAGGATAAGGTTGTTAACCCCCTCCTATTTTTGTGTTGCTCTCTGAGCTTCCAGTAGGAGGAGTGTACTACGATTGAAGTTGTTTGATATTAGACCAGCTTTCCTTCTCACCGTATGAGGTGGGATGGGTTAAGACACACCATCAGTTGACATTTTGTCCATTTGAAACAAATATGTGTACTCCCAGGGTACAGCTTCTATAGCATTCTGTGAGGGGAGTTCTAGCAGGTGAAGGGGCTTTTTGGGTGGTGTCTTCTTTGTAGAGACTAGATCCACTCACCCACTAGGGCTTGACAGTAGCCAGTCTTTAATGCAGGTGTGGTTCTCAGGAGCCTCCCAAGAAATCCAGTCATGGGGTAGAGCGAGCAGATCCTCTACTCACTGCTGCCCAGGAGCATAGCCTTCTCAGGCTTAGTCCTTGAGTGTATTCACCCTCACCCACTCAGACCACTGGCCACTTCAGCTGGTATGTCATTAGCCAGACACAAAGGAGAAGCAAGTTGGGCTCCCCTTTGCCCTTCTGACTCCAGTTCCCCTGGGTACAGTCTGCTCCACTGGTGTTTCACTCATGTTCCATCAAACCCAGCCTAAATCACTCGATAGTTGCTTGCCAGGATGTTGTGGCTGCGTAGGGGTTGGGGGGTGGTGGTTGTGGTTTGAGTTTTCTAATCTGGGTTCTGCATTTGCTGATGTGACATGCTCACCCCAACGTAGCTCCCACGTAGCTCCCACTTTAGCTCTCCATAGCCAGATGAGATACAGAGCATGCTTTTCAAGTACCAGCGTGTTGTGCAGCCTCTGGATCAGCTAAGATTAGGCAGCATTTTTTACCTTAGGTTTCTTCCTACCCAAACTGTGATTCCCCATCTTCTTCTTGTGGTGAATCCAAATCAGCCACCCAGGTATGCTGGGTTGGCTCTGACGTTTTCTTTATTCTTTGTTTACTGTACCCAAATTTCTGAGTCCCTAAGCCACTTTGAGTTTCTATCGTTAAATTTTAGTGAAATCTCTCTTTCACCCAGCATGCTGAGAAGCTATACACCCACTGCTCTGGGTCTGAACCACAGTGCAGCATGGAATTCAGCTTTCCTCTACTCTGTCATCTTCTGACTCCATGTTGTTCTCTATAAAGGTCAACAGTCAGAAATGGCAAGATCATATTTTAAAAGAGGAGACTTTATTACAGTCTCTTCCTTAAGTGAAGTTTGGATGCACATTATTGATAACTTTTCCATAATTTTGCTTCTGCATGGTCAAATACTGAATCTGGTGGTATGATATCTCATTTATTATAGCCTATTTGCAATGCTTCTAAAAATGTATTGGACACTTATAGAACCTATGGAGATTTGAAGAATGTATACTTCATGAAGTATTTTCATGCCTTCTTCTAGTCTCTCTTAGTGATTAATGGGAGCTTTAATTTGCACATGCACTTTTACATTCATTTACACTGGTTTGTTATGTTCCAAAAGGAGTATTAAAGTTCAATGAAAATCCCATGCATACTGATGAGAATGCAAAAGAACACTGTTGAAAGAATGTGAGGATCTTAAGGCATAAAGTGTCCAGTTATCTTGCTAAATTCACTTCATACAGAGGCTATATTATAATGAGGACTGATAATGGATCCACCTTACAGACAAATTAGCAATAGCAAAATCGTTGCAGAATTTATAATTAGAAGTTCTGTTTCAGATTGTCTTGAAGTTTTAAAAGTAATGATTTAATATTAATGTTTTCTTCTGTTCCATCTTCCTCCTAACCTTTGCCAATCTTCAGGAGGACATTTCACATGTTGCTTGGAGTAGTGGGTATGATTGTATAAATGAGTGATCACATTGAACATATCCAGCTGTAACCTTTACCTGATACATAACAAACAACATTGACATCAGCCATCATCTCAAGACATTTCAAATGCCTGGTTATTGGAGAATCACAAATATACAAATTTATTTCAGCTGTTGCCTTTATATATCTATATAAACCAAAGATCCTTTAAATGATCATTTAAAGTGAAGCTAAAGGAAGCTCCTATGTCTTTCCTTAGGGAGCAGGTAGTATTGAGTATCAGTTTCCCCATAATTTGGATTCAATTATTTTTCTGTTTTGAACCTTACAAGATAACTAAAATGGTGTTTTATAGACTTATCAGTAAGACACAGTAATTTTGAAGGGATTTTTCATAATGATAGTAAATATGCATTATGCCAGTATACTTTTTCATCTTGATCTTATACCCACTAGCATATGTTTAAAGACTTTAGAATACAAGGTAGTCATTAATTTACAGAAAGTGTAATGCCTAATACTAATTGTTCCTTTAGACAATTGAAGTATTTTCGCACCAAGATATATGGTCGTTGCTAAAGAGGTTATACTTTAGGGTAACCCTAGCACTGGAGTTGGCAAACTTTTTCTTTAAAGGTCTAGAAGGTTTTGTGGGTCACTTGGTCTGTTACAAGTACTCAGCTCTGTGGTTGTAGCACATAGCAGCTATTGGTACATATGAGTAAGGCTATATTTCAATAAAACCTCATAGACACTGAAGTTTTGAATTCTATATAATTTTCATGTGTCATGAAATGGTGTTCTTTTCACTTTTTTACCAATATTTTAAAAATGTAAAAGCAAGCAGCATACAGAATTTTTTTATAGACTAAAGTTTGCTGAACCCTGCCCTAGCAATTGATTGTTTTGAATTAATTTTCTAATCTAAATGAAAATTGAAGATTTATTGCTTAAAAATTTTTAGAGACATATGATTCATACTGAATTATTTTTAAAGTAGCTTCTTTCCTAGAAAAAATAACCACAGAGGTAATTAACTTACTCTGACTATAACGAAGCAATTGAAAAATTTTATAAATCACTTATTTTTGACTAGTTAGAGGAATGTTGGTGTTGCTAAGCCAGATTTCCTAATACAGGTCAAAATCGTATTATAACAAATATTATAATGGAAGTATTCAACAACTATTAAGTACTTACTCTTTTTTTTAAATTTTTTTTTAGTTGTTGATTGACCTTTATTCATTTATTTATATGCAGTGTTGAGGATTGAACCCAGTGCCTCCCACGTGCGAGGCAAGTGCTCTTCCACTGAGCCACAACCCCAGCAAGTGCTTACTCTTTTAAGTCACTTAGGTGGTGGAAAATAAATCACCCATGGATGCATCCTGCCCATGACAACCTTATAGCCTAAGAAAGGATATAAAATCTCTGCAAGTTTTGTCTGTAAGTGGATCAAATAGTACTGAAAGGTAATGAGAAAAAATGCAGGAAAAAATAATAGGAACAGAAGTTCAGAACAGAGAATGTAGAACATTAGAACCATATTGGAAATACATGTATGGAACCCATGCAAGAGAGCAGAGCAGGGATAAATAATTAATTCCAGAACCACAGTTGAATGTTGTTGTTTCTGTACCTATAATCATTTAGTGCTAGGCTTTTCACAAGGATAGGTTCTGGCACTTAGATGATGGACTGGTAAAGCTGATCTGAAGAGACGGTAACTGATAAATGGACAGGGCTCAGACTTCAGAGCCAATTCAATCAAGGTTTGAGTTCTAGTCTGCTACTCACTAAATATATAGCCATAGCAAGTTGCTAAGTCTGTGCCTCAGTTTCCCAACCTGTAAAATGTGGTCAGTAATTCTTATTTTCTGATGTGTAGTTAAGGTCACACCTGTTCTTCCTAGTTTAGAGTTCTTTGCAAGTTGCACACTAAAGTTTGAGAGACTGCTTAGTAGAGCAAGGATAGATGTTAGACAGGGTCAGATCTGGATTCAAATTCTGGGAAAGTTGTTAATTACTCTGTAAAATAATTCTGTAATGAAGATTGAGTCAACTAAAATGATAAAACAATGGTTTCCTATGTTCTAAAGATCCTATTTCCTACAATGTTTTTTCAAACTCCTATGTGTTCTCATAGGCCAGGCAGATAATGGTTTTTGTTTGTTTTGTTTATAGCAGTATGGGAGAATTGAACCCAAGGTTATTTACCACTGAGCTACATCCCCACCCTCCCCCTCTCTCCCTTTTTAGACAGGGCTTCATTAAGTTGGTGAGGCTGGCCTTGAATTTGTGATCCTCTTGCCTCAGCCTCATAAATCATTGGGATTACAAGTGTGCACCACTGCCCCTGGCTGCAAGCACATATTATTGATCTTTGTTTTTTTGGGTATATTATGAGTATAGGTTTATTGACTAATAGGGATAATACTAATGATAACTTAGACTTCCATGCTTACTCTTACATGCTAGGCTCTGAACTAACCATTTATATTATATAATTTTCACAAGCGCTCACAGTATAGATACTATTATATTTTCTATTTTACAGATAGAAAATCTGATGCTTAGGAATTAATTATCTTATTCCAGGTGACAAAGCTAATAAATGATAAGTTGAAATTTGAACCCAGAAAATCTGACCCTAGGACAGCACTATGTTACATTGTCTTCCACAGAATTCTTATAACTTCCTCAGAGGCAGCTGTCTGGCTTCCTTCCCTTTGCTGTAAACATTACTCAATAGGCATCTAACAAATGGGCTGCTCTCTACCTCTGCAGCTCATCTCCTAAGTGTTAGAGCTAAAGCCTGATGTTGCTTCTTAACCATAAGAAGTAGCTGCTTGCTGGAGCAGATCAGAAGAGAAATCTCTATAACAAAAACTTTTCCAAGTTCCTTCCTTGATCACTTGAACAATAACTAATTCAAATTTCTAGAATAATATAATTTTGATATTGCCTTAAAGTTTAATATATTGTGATTTGGGCTATATTCCATAAGTATACTAAATTGAATTTAGATGATGATGAGGTATGATTTTTAAAGATATGAAACTGTCCCTTCTTTATCTTCCCTACACTGTTGTATTTATTTCATGAGACACAAATCACCACCTGATATTTTATGTTTTGTGTTGATCTTCTGAACCCTTTTCACTAGTATATATATGCCTCAGTAGAAGAGGGACTTCCATTTGCTCTTTCCCTGCTGTATCTCTAATTCTTATGACAATATATAGTAGGTGCTCAAAAAATACTTCTCATGTATGAGTGAATAAAATGTATAAATTACAGAGAACTGACATTTAATTTTTTTTTTCTAGCTTGGATTAGAAGAACAAGAAAGACTCCACCTACTATGGAGGTAAGAATACCCCAGGAAAATATTCAAATAGCATGTGTATATAACGCCATATTTCCAAACTGGAGGTTTACACTCCCAAGTATATATGAAGCCTCAGAAAAAATGCGATGAATCTTCCCAAAGTGTTCGTTTTACTCCATAGAAGATAATTTAAAATATTTCATAATAATAATATATTAATACAATGTATTAGTTAATATTGTTAATAAAATGAATGTTAATATTGTATGATTTAAAAAAAATTGGGTAAATTCATTATTTCCAATAATGAGAAATTAATATGCAATGCTTAAAACTGAAAAATAAAGTAATAATGTAAGGATATTAGTTAGCTATTACAGAATGTTCAAGAGCAGAGCTTACTCTTTAAACATCAGGTAAGGGCTGTGGGTATAACTCAGTGGCAGAACGCTTGCCTAGCATGCATGTTTGAGTCCCTGGATTCTATCCCCTCCACCACAAATAAACATCAGGTAAAAACATATAAAGTAGTTGCTTTGGGGAAGGTGATACGATTTTTTATAACAAGGCTTTTTGAATGATAGGGCCCTACAAACTATGTAAATATGTAACTTTGTTTTTTTGTTTTTTGTTTTTTTTACTCAATACTATTAGATGAGGGGTGACAAACTTTTTCGGTAAAGCACTAGATAGTAAATATTTTAGGTTTGGGGAGCCAAATGGTCTCTGTGACAACTACTCAACTCTGCCATTCTGATGTTAAAACAGTTATAGTCAGTATGTAAGTGAGTCAGAGTGGCTGGATCCAGTAAAATTTATAAAAAAAAAAAAAAAAAAAAAAAACAGTGGGGAAATGGATTCTAGATTGTGAACCCTGCTACTAATAAGTGGTTTTCAAGTTGGGGCCTGTATCACTGGTTACACAAAGACTTCTTGTGGACATACAGGTATGAATAGCTTGAAAGAAATCAATTTCCATATTTTCTTTCCATATGCAGTCTTTATGAAAAATTATCTGCCTGAGAATCTTCTGGTCTGTCAGTTCCCATTTCTGACTTTCAAAATCATCTATCTCCTACTTCTCAAAAGAAAAGTTTACCGCTGTTCATACTAAATATTACTATGGGCCTTGTCATGGAGTTAAAAATCTCCAGGGCACCAAAGAGACTATTGGAGACTGAATCTCACTTGAGAGACAGTCCCTTAAAAGCAAAGCAGAGGGCTGGGGATATAGCTCAGTTGGTACAGTTCTTGCCTCACATGCACAAGGCTCTGGGTTCAATCCCCAGTACCACCAAAAAAAAAAGCAGAGTCCCAGTGTGGTGGCGAATGCCTGTAATCCCTGTGGCTTAAGAGGCTGAGACAGGAGGATTGCAAGTTCAAAGCCAGCCTCAGTAAAACCAAGGCACTAAGCAATTCAGTGAGACCCTGTGTCTAAATAAAGTACAAAATAGGGCTGGGGATGTGGCTCAGTGGTCAAGTGCTCCTGAGTTCAATGTCTGGTACAAAAAAAAAAAATAGCAGAGAACACTTCAATAAAAATTCTTGAAGGGGCAACACATTATTTCATGCAGGCCACAAACATATGAGCAAGATTCCATGACTTAGAGCTTATCTTTCTACCTAGTCATCCATTCATTATCTTAGAATTAAAATTCACAAGTGAGAAAGTTGTCATGAGGATGCATAATAACACATTCATTTGAATTTTAAAATTAAGTCAGGCTTTTTCTAACAAAGTAAGTCAGATTTGGCTGATTGGATTTGACAATGACAACTAGCTCTGCCAATTAAGTTATATGGTTATGTTTTTCATAGATTGAATAAGCTAAACTGAAGCTTCAAGGCTTCAACAAAAGAGATAGATATAGAAAGATACTTAAAGCATGTATTCAATATACAACAAACTAGAAATGCATCCTTTGGCATTATTTGTGTCAACTGAAATGTACAACATGTTACGTAGATTTTCAAAAATCTTAGGAGATAGGAGCACAAAAATTAAGAAAATCCTTGCAACTGTTGTTTATGGATACACAGAGCCATAGTAAAAGTATTAAACAGGATGAAAATGATAGTCAAGAAACTTAGGGCTGTTATTACCTCCGGGGAAGGAGAATGTTGGGAGAAGGGGTTCTTTATATCTGTAGAGTTTAATTTCTTAAGTTGGATGGTGGGTACAAAGGTATATATTATTAGCTATATTTATCTTTTTTTAAAAAAATATTTTTTTTTAGTTGTAGATGGACACAATGTCTTTATTTTATTGCTTTGTATGTGGTGCTGAGGATCGAACCCAGGGCCTCACGCATGCGAGGCAAGCGCTCTACCACTGAGCCACAATCCCAGCCCCCAGCTATATTTATCTTTACACATGAAATAATCTGTTTTAAAAGAATACAGTGAAATCATATATTTTAAGAGTGCATATTGGGTCCCTAATAGAAAAATAAAATATTCAGAATAAAGTGAAAAATGAAAAAATGAGATACCTGAAATTTGAAATGATACATCAGAGCACTTAAGGAATCATCCTAGCCAATGTACACAAAAACAAATCAGTGTGGCTTAGTTTCTGGGATTCCTTTTAGAAGCCTTAGTGCTTAATTAGGTTTATTAATTGTTTAGTTACTTATCATCAAGCACCTAGCATGTGCTTAACAGCTAACGTAATTTCTTTGTAGACTTCTTTTATACATGCCAATCTGTCCTAAATACATTGGATAAACACTATTAAATTATATTTAGATTCTGTTTATCATCATTTTTCTCTCTGTGAAACTGAAATAGTCTTATACTTTAAAGTTGAAAGGAAAAAATATTCACATATTGCCTTCAGAAACTGGATCTTATTGCAAGTAACAGGAACATCATGTGATAGAGTCATTCTGAGATACAGAGCTGGAAAGGGATACATCCTGAACTTGCCAGCAGCCATTTTTATTTACCTTCAGTGTTTCCACCTCCTTAAGAAAGTCAACATAGCTGAAAGATTTACTACCAACCACAAAGGAAGGTCCTGGTGCACAGTTTTATGCCTGTCATTTGACCTTCCTCTTGCCTAACATCATTGGTGTCTGTCTGATCAGGAAAAGAGGTAGAAGTTGTCTCTAATCAAAAGTGCATAAAGCTTTGCAATGTACACCTACCTGCCAGTTTAACTGTTGAGCACATTTGTGACTGTCTGGCATGGCCAGTTCTATGACCTTACTTGATTTTTTTCCTTTGTTTTATTAAAATATTAATATAAAAAATTAATATAACAATAGCTTAATGTTCCCAAAATAGAATTAATACATTGCCCCAAATCCTATGGCTGGTTCCACAACTCTAATTTTAACAAGTTAATTTACCCTTGTATTTCTTAGTACATAATTGTCATTGTGGTACACTTACTCTTTTCTTTTTTTCTTTTTTTGGTACTGGAGATTGAACTCAGGGGCACTCAACCACTGAGCCACATCCCCAGCCCTATTTTTTTTGTATTTTATTTAGAGATAGGATGTCATTGAGTTGATTAGGGCCTTGCTTTTGCTGAGGCTGGCTTTGAACTCGCAATCTTCCTGTCTCAGCCCCCCCGAGCTGCTGGGATTACAAGTGTTTGCCACCGCGCTTGACACACTAACTTTTTAATTCTGCTCTTTTCACTTAATGGTAGTCATAATGAATAAAAACAGTGCTTGGCAGAAGAAGAAATGCGATCAGTCAGCAAATATATGAAAAAACGTTCAACATCTCTAGGAATTAGAAAAATGCAAATTAAAACTACACTGAGATATCATCTCATTTCAATCAGAGTGGCAATTATTAAGAATGCAAGTAACAATAAATGTTCACAAGGATGTGGGGAAAAGGTGCCATTTAGAGATTCCTCAGAAAACTCGGAATGGAACCACCATTTGACCCAGTTATCCCACTCTTTGTCATATACCCAAGGACTTAAAATCAGCATAATATAGTGACGCAGCCACATCAATGTTTATAGCAGCTCAATTCACAATAGCTAAGCTATGGAACCAGCCTAGGTGCCTTTCAACAGATGAATGGATAAAGAAAATGTGGTACATATACCCAATAGAATATTACTCAGCCACAAAGAAGAATGAAATTATGACATTTTACAGTAAATGGATAAAACTGGAGACTATCATGCTAAGTGAAATAAGCCAATCCCCCCAAAAACCAAGGACTAACTGTTTTTTCTGATACATGGATGCTACACAAAATAAAGACAGGGGAGAATAGACATCTATTGGATTATACAGAGGGGCATGAAGGGATGGGAATAGGAAAGACAGTAGAATGAATTGGACATAACTTTCCTATGTTCATACATGTATACACCACCAGTGAAACTCCACATCATGTTCAACCACTAAAACAAGAAGTTATACTCCATGTATATATAATATGTCAAAATATACTCTTCCTGTCATGTATATCTAAAAAGAACAAATTTAAAAAACAATGCTTGGAACATAATAACACTTATAGGTCCCTTTTATCTATGAACTTTCTTTGGCATTGACTGATTTCTAGCTCTGTGAAAACTGAGAGAATATAAAATTTATCATGCTTTTTTAGAAAAACATGGTAAGAAATGAAAGTGAATCACTTAAGTGTTTAGAGCTCTTCAGAGTCTGTATTCTTAACCAATAAGCTATTCTAAGTATAGTTATTTATTTATCACTCATACACAAAGTATTTTTACTAGTTTGTTATAAATGTGGTTTTCAAAACGTTGGCCTTGGGTGGGTCTTAAAAAGAAATATGTCAGATTTCAAGGATCCCTCCCTTCTCTGAGAGTTGCTTCTTATGTACATCTGTACAAAGCTGGGGTCTGACCTGGAGCTTGGTTTATTCTTAGCATATTTTTCCTCTATGTTTTGACCTTTATCTGACTTTGAAGGAACAAAATACAAAAGTTTTTGTAAGTTAGATATAAATAAGCTGCTACTATTCATTGTTTTTGATTTATTCCTGCTCAGGTTCATTAAGATTCATCAAAACTTACTAGATGCATATTAAAAAGTGTACAGAATTAGTTCTACATAGTTAACCTTCTAAGTCATATCATCAGTCACTAAGACAAGTCTCATTTAGGTGTTAAAACTGGGCTTAGTTCCAGAGGGAAAAAGGCTAAGAGAGTTAAATTGAGGTTAGGACTTTTTAAATGTTTTAATGTACTTTTTTTTTTTTTGGAAGCTTGGGTATTTTACCATGAGCTACATGCCCAAACCTTTCCTTTTATTTATTCATTTATCTATTTATCTATCTATCTATTTATTTATTTATCTACTCATTCATTCATTTATTGGTACCAGGGATTGAACTCAGGGGTACTCGACCATTGAGCCACATCCCCAGCCCTATTTTGTGTTTTATTTAGAGACAGGGTCTCACTGAGTTGCTTAGTGTCTTGCTGTTGCTGAGGCTGGCTTTGAACTCGCAGTTCTCCTGTCTCAGCTTCCCAAAGTGCTGGGATTACAAGCATGCGCCACTGCACCTGGCTCATTTATTTATTTTTGAAAAATGTTTTGGTACTGGGCATTGAACCCAGGGGTGCTTAACACAGCCACAATTCCAAGCCCTTTTTCATTTTCTTATTTTGAAACAGGGTCTTACTAAGTTGCTTATGGCCTTGCTAAGTTACCAAGGCTACCCTTGAACTTGCAATCTTCCTGCCTCAGCCTCCTGAGTTACTAGGATCCTAGGTGTGTGCCACCACACCCAGCTTAATGTGCACTTTTCTCAGTTATCTCATCAAATTTCTTGGTTATTTTTTTCTTATCCTCTCCAGATTTTACACAGTCTGTTTTTTATGCAACTAATCACTTGTGTGTGATTTGATTTATTTAATAGGGAAAATAATGCTATTTAAGAAAATTATATTGATTTGTATTGATTGTATACCCTGTAGGGTATCAAGCCATATTTAATTGCCTCTGATTCTATTATATCTTTAGGCATTGCCTCATTTTATTCTCAAATATTGTAACAGTGATAAAATATTATACTCTTTTGCTAAGATATGTTGGTCTTATAGTGATAAGAAATTAGGCATTTTATTATTTCCTGAAATACATTTGGGGGAAGGGGGTTACCAGGATTTGAACTCAGGGGCACTCAACCATTAAGCTACATCCCCAGCCCTATTTTGTGTTTTATGTAGAGACAGGGTCTCACTGAGTTGCTTAGCACTTCACTGTTGCTGAGACTGGCTTTGAAATTGCTGCCTCCTGTCTCAGCCTCCTGAGCTGCTGGGATTACAGGCGTGCACCACCGCACCTGGCCCTGACATACATTTGTTCATTGTGTCTGGTGTGTTCTTAGTTTCCTTCTCAAATATATTCTGGAGCTGGGACTGTAGCTCAATGGCAGCGCACTTCTTCGCTGCCAAAAATATAGATAGATAGATATATGAAATATATATATATACACATACACACAGGAGAGAGAGAGAGAGAGAAAGATATCACATTGGTGTCACTATAATGCATTTCTTTTTTGGGGGGGGAGTACCGGGGTGAACTCAGGGGCACTCGACCACTGAGCCACATCCCCAGCCCTGTTTTGTGTTTTATTTAGAGACAGGGTCTCACTGAGTTGCTTAGTGCCTCACCGTTGCTGAGGCTGGCTTTGAACTCACAATTCTCTTGTCTCAGCCTCCCTAAGTGCTGGGATTACAGGCATGCGCCACCATGCCTGGCTTATAATGCATTTCTTTGTCAGTATTCTAAAATATGAATAAATAGATGTGTTACTGAGAGCACATCTACCAATAACACATCTAACAGGATTTCTCCATCAATGTGATACATTATTGGGTTGTGAAATCAAATTAGTGGGTTATAGTTTTTTTTCTTTTTAATAAAGTGAAATATGTAATAGAAAATATCAGCCTACAAAAGTTTACTAAGAATATTTAAGTGTTACACATCTCTATAACAAGTTGTGTAAAATGTATTTCTCCCTATAATGGTAAAATAGGCCAGATCATGTACCCAGATATTTGATCAAATACTATTCTAGATTTTGCTGCAAAGGTATTTTTTAGATGAGATTAACATTTAAATACCCAGTATTTTATGTTGGTGGGCCTTGCCTAATCAGTTAAAGGCTTTAGGGGAAGAATCCTTGACATCCCCTGAGGAAGACAAAATTCTAGGGCTGGGATTGTAGCTCAATGGTTAAGTGCTTGCTTTGCATGCATGAGGCACTAGGTTCGATCCTCAGCACCACATAAAAATAAATAAAGATATTGTATCCATGTATAACTAAGAAAATATTTTTTAAAAAAATTCTACCACAGATTGTTTTCAGACTCAAGCTACAACATCAACTCTTCCCTGGGCTGGAGTAGAAGGTAGGAGAATAGGTAGGTGAGGTAGGGCACAAGAGGCATCTTATATGGAGCTCCTATATGCTTGTATATTTTTCTATTGGGACAGAGAATTTTAAATCATCTTGAATTATAGAAAAATTATATTTTAAACAAATATATTACATTTTTTAAAACTCCAATATGTTTAATTGTTCTGAATATCATGAAAAGACAACAGAGGCAACTCTTAGGTTATACAAATAAGAAAGAAAAAAAAAAGAATAAAATTTCACAATTTCTGCAAAGCAAATATTCAAAATAATATAGCATTATTCTCAAATGTAGATTAATTAAAAATAGTTCAAATGAATTTAAAATTATTTCTGCATAACTTCATATCAAATTATAATTCTTGTGGACAAGTGGAAATGATAGTAAAATAAAAGCAGCTATCACTAATTGCTTATTTTGAACTAGGTTTTGGCTAAGAACTTTATATGGATTCACCAGACTAAAAAACTACTTTCAAGATTAATAATTTTTAAATCTTTTTGGACTGTGAGCTTTAGTGGGTACACCAGGGTCTTCAGATAAAAAGCTAGAGACCCAGGGAAGAGTTGATATTGCAGCTTGAGTCTGAAAACAATCTGCGGTAGAATTTTTTTTTTTTATTTTCTTAGTTATTGAGGGACACGATATCTTTATTTATTTATTTTTATGTGGTGCTGAGGATCGAACCCAGTGCCTCATGCATGCAAGGCAAGCACTTTACCACTGAGCTATGATCCCAGCCCTAGGGGTCATACTCACACCTTCCTAACGAGGAATTGACTCAAAATTCCCAACCATTCAAAATCCAATGGTTTTTAAAGCAAGAAATATAAATTAATTATAATCATTAATTATGTCTATTTAATGACATATTTACTAGGAAAGAAAATCAGTGTGCCTACATGAGAAAAACTTCAGGTAAACTTTTACGTTAAACCACACTTGTTCCTGAAGAATTACCCGTAGGGTCTCTTGAGGGTCTGGACAAATTATGAATAACATCCCAGAATATCATTCCACTAAGAGGATTTTGGTTACAAAATTTTTATACATTGCTGGTACACAAATACAGTTTTGAATATTCCTAAGGAATATTTCATTTTATGCCTTCAGATTACAAATAAAAGTGCCCACAGATTACTGGGGATTGAACTCAGGGGCAGTCAACCACTGAGCCACATCCCCAGCCCTGTTTTGTATTTTATGTAGAGACAGGGTCTCACTGAGTTGCTTAGCACCTCGCCATTGCTGAGGCTGGCTTTGAACTCGCAATTCTCCTGTCTCAGCCTCCCAAAGTGCTGGGATTACAGGCTTGTGCCACAAAAGTTTTCTTGACACTAATATTTTCAAAAGTACTTAGACCCGGGGCTAGGATGTGGCTCAGTGGTAGAGCGCTTGCCTAGTGTGCGTAAGGCACTGGGTTCGATTCTCAGCACCACATATAAATAAATGAATAAAATAAAGATCCATTGACAACTAAAAAAAAAATATTTAAAAAAAAAGTACTTAGACCCATCTCCAGAAATGGATGGGTCAGTTTTCATTACTAATGGTTGGGTCATTTTCATCATTTTTCATTACTAAATATAAAAGATACTAACTACTTACAACTTGAGTTAATGAAAATCAAATTAAAAAGTTCTTCAGTCACCCTATCACATTTGCAATGCTCAGTAGCCACATGGCATGGTGGCCAGTGGCTACCATGTTGCGTAGCACACACGAGGATATTTTCACCTATCACATAGTATTCCATCGGACAGTTCTCCTTTAACTTCATAGTATTTTTCACTCTGAAATTTTTTCACTTTGTTTTTATATTTCTTTCCTCACACTGTTGAGTTTCTTAATAGAAGAATTTTTGACAAACAATCAGGTATTTCCTGCCTGGCCACAGTATTAGAAAGGAATAGTCAGACAGACTTTCACTGACACATATTTTGAACAATGATTGTCACCATTCACACTCCTAAACCCTCTGATGCTTTCTAATTTTCATCATTGAATATTGTCAGTTCTCTTCTGCCCTATGTTTGGCCAACCCAATGTATACATTTGGAAAGTATGGTAATCTTTCCTTATCTAAAAGCCTTACATGGTAAAATTGGGGTATTCTTCACTGTGTTTTATCATAACAAAGAAAATTTGAAATTATGGTTCCAGTAGCATCTCTGGAAGGATAAGTAGATAGCAGGGCACATGTGAGGGGGAATGTTACTTTTTCAACTCTTAATTTTTTTGCATCATTTTAATTTGAGGCCAGGTGCCTGTATTTCTTATTTAAAAGTAATCATTTTTTCAAGGCCATTAGATTTAAGGCCCACATCAATAACATGGTTTTAATGTTTAACTAGATAGCCCACAAAATTTTTTAAATATTTTATCTGTATTGACAAAGCAGAAGGTTTAACTAAAGAACTAAGGATTGTCAGATCTTCAGATTAAAGTACTTAGACCCATCCCCAGAAATGGAAGATAAGCCTGTTGCTGCTTGGGTATTAACTATGACAGTCTTATATATTTAAAATAAAATTTAGAAATAACTATGTGCATTTGGTGTGGACGAGTTCTTCTAATTTTGATTACCTAGGTAATCTTACAAAACTTTTAAAGCCTGGTTACCATGACCACAAACAACCTACACATTATAAAATAGTAATACAGCTCTGCATTGTACACTAAGAATGCCCCAAATCTTATGCATCCAGTCATATCATTGGCTTAGAAATTTGACTTTTCTAAAAGACCCATACAGTAGTACAGAAAAAAAATATCCATTTCTGGTAGAAAATATAGAGGTGCTTTTATCTGTTTTGACATTCTTTTTCAGACAGAGAAAAGGTGTAATTTAGTTAGGACTAATAAGTATAAGTTTTTAGTAATTGTCTCTACCATAAAGTCAGATTAATTGCATTATCAGTGATCACCAAATTACATGGAAGTTTATAGTAAAAACATTTGTGTCTGTTGAAAATAACTTCACTAATAAGATTTTCTTTAGAATGATTTCCACATTTTCATCACTAGATTGATATTTTGCCAGTAAATTTATACTGCATTGTCATTTAAATGCAATAATATTTTTAAACCACGGCACATTACCACACTAAAGTAATACTAACAAACTTTATTTGTGTTGGCATAATATTTGTAAGTAATAGTTCAGCGACATACTAAGTGAAAGTACTTTGCATGGATTTGCCTAAGGAAACATCACAGTTGCCTCTTAATTTAAGCAGCAAACTGGGGGTAGTGGCACATGCTTATAAGCCCAGCTACTTAGAAGGCTAAGGCAGAAGAATGTCTTGAGCACAAGGCCAGCCATGACAACATAGCAAGACCTCATTGGGAAAAAAGGAGGAGAAGGGGAAGAATCTGTAAGTAAATGATAGTAAAATGTAAATACTAGTAGCCTATACTGTGAAAATCAAACTCAGCCTTTGTTCAACCCAAGCATCTTAAATACCTTTCTGATCCTAGCATCAGAACACATACTCTTCTTATAGATAAACATGTATTCTTCATTCATAAACGTGTATTCTTGTGAGCTTTACTAATTCCACATTTTGCCATATTTGCAAGATACCTTAGTATGAAAGGAAAGAGACAGTCTTAAAAATTATTCTTGAAAATAGCCATCTAACCCAAGAATCAGAGTTTTGTATTGCCAGAATGAAAAAGTAATCAACCTTTATATCTTTGAAATGAACTCATTTTCCTAGCAAGTGGCAAAACATGCTATTGTAACCTTTGGTTTATATCCTTATTAACTGATAATATCCAAGGAATTGGCTATTGCTGTTGTAGGAATAACTTATGCTTAGAAGCAAATGTCCCTGTCCTTGAAATAAAGTCACCAGTTGTCATCACAGAGTTTATTAATAGAAACTAAGTTACAAGTTCCTAACTTTCAGGTTGTTCTGACTTTACAACACTCCTCCTTTTGTACTTACTTTGTTGTATGGCATGTATGTATTCATTTTCAAAAGTTAACTTACAATAGATTTTGAAACCATTAAAATTCTTGAGATACTGAACTTAGATGCACTTATGGATAACATAAAAGCCACATTATTAGTTTGTGCCAGAAGAACTTCCTCAAAGACCATGTATAGCTTGCCTGACTCAGTTACTATATTTCAGTGTTTAACCAAGCCCAACCCAGGATTTTCTAACTATTCTAGGTCCAATGATGCCTAACATGATGAAATTTTTTTTAGCAAGATTTACCTCTTCTCTCTAAATAACTTATGGAGAGGAGGGTTATTTTAACTGCCTTTATTATTCAGTTATGTCTCAGAAGGAAAATTGATGAAAAGAAAACCAGTAGCAGGACCCAGGAAAGATGAAACCAATACTTGTTCAACAAATAACTTTTAAGTGCCTATTCCATACTAGATGTTGCTATATAAGGCAACATACACAGATGACCTGGCAATCCTTTTTTACCTTTTTTGTATGAAATATTACTAAAAGGTAAACTGAAGATGTAGAGTGAGAATAATTTTAAAATGTAACATAGAAAAGGATTTTTTTCCTTTTTTTATTTTGCATTGACAGATATTCTCATTCATCACAAGTACAGGTTTAAGTTGATGCTAAAACTCTTAGGTAGCAGTTTTCCAAATACATAAGAAACTTTTGATGTAGCAATTCCAGCTTTGAGAAGGCATCCTATGAAATGAATGGCAAATGTGTAAAAATCTTACACAAAGATGTTATATTATAAAATGTGAAGCATTCTAGACATCCACTTATAGGAGATGGAAAAAAATAAAGGACATTTCTCTATAAAATGGAATATTAGCTTATTAGCTATTATGCAGCCATCTAGAAGGATAGTGTACATTTATATTGACATAAAATGATATCTAAAAAGTAATAATTGAAAGGCAGTTTATGAAACAGTATATATAGTATATATCTTATTCATGTATGCAAATATATTTGTAAATGAGATACCTTATATCCTTTGTTATAAATGTATACGTATGTATAGGGGAAAGTCTTCAATAATAATACTTCAGACATTTTAGTGGCAGTATGAGAAATTTATGTTTTCTACTTCATGGATTTGTGGTTGCTTAAGTTTCTGTATTTGTTTTAAAATGTATCAATTTTGTAGAAAAAAGAAAAACAATTTCTATTGTGAGAAAGAACGTTCTGAAGGAGCTAAACATTCTACTTACACCTTTGCGAATACTCCCATGCTATTTCAGTTTCCTGTTTCTTAGCTGACGAAAAGGACAGGCTGATCAAATGAGAAAGATAATAGTAGGCTGTCACCTGATTACTTAAATTCACTAGCTGTCATATTTCTCTGCCTGTTTATAGTTTGTCTCTTCCTACTAGAATTTAAGCCCTGTGAGAGCAGGGACTATGATTTGATCTCTGCTGCATTTGTTGGATCTAAAACTGTGCCTGGCTCAGAGTTGGTGCTCAGGGACATTGAAGAATTGGACTCCTGGAGAATTTTCTTGACCTTGCTCTATGCTTTTCCTTCATTCTTATTCTTTAGTGACCATTTTGATGCCCTTCCCTAACTCCCATGAATTCTCACCTGGCCTTGTTTCTTCATCTGCTGGTCTTCATCATTGGGACATCAGGGACATACCTGAGCCCTTTTTTCTCCTGACAGCAATTCTAACAGAAACCTGGCTACCACTGATACCCACCTGAGCTTACACTTGGTTGCCTGACTTTTAGAACTCACTGTACAATCCTAATTAATATTCTAGCCTTTTCAGTTTCTTTTTACTATGCTTAAACCCTTTTACCTTTCCTCCCTCCCACAATATCATTTCAGTTGGGTTTCATCAGCTACGACTCTTCTGGGAATTACTTTCCCCTCCTAGTATAGTTGCTACAAGTCGCCCCAGCTGCCTGTCAGTGCTACTGACATTGCCTAAAGTGAATGTTATTGTTATTGCTGTTGTAGTAGTTGTTTATCTGACTGCTATAATTCTAGTTAGCCACAGAATCACCTTCTTTCACCCCTTGTCACTGTCCTACCCTATATGCTAGCCTGTCTTCTTACCCCTACCTTCTCCTGTCTCATAATAGGAAGGGAAATGCTTGGCCTTGACAGTAGAGTCCTTTGTTCCATTTTAAGTGACTGGGGGTCACTTGCCCATCTGCCTTCCCAACAGTACCCCTGCCTCTTGGGAAACAGCAGTATTCCCTCTGAAACATCAGCAACCTGCTTACAAGTTTCAGCTAGGCTCTGTGATGCACACCTATAATCCCAGCAGCTTGAGAAGCTGAGGCAGAAGGATTGGAAATTCTAGGCCAGCCTCAGCAATTTAGTGAGACCCTCACCAGTTCAGCGAGACCATGCCTCAAAATAAAAAATAAAAAGGACTGGAGCTGTAGCTCAATGGTAGAGTGTCCCTGGGCTCAGTCCCCAGTACCAAAAAAAGTTTTGGTCAGTCATATGTGCTATGGTTACTATATTGTGATCTATCACATTTGTATTTCTTATTGCAGATGTGCTACACTGTAAGTAAACCACTTAATGTATGCTAGTCAGAGAATAGAACCATCACTATAACTTTGAAAAAAACAGTGTTTTAGGTCCAAAAATATTGATTAATAATTGTCCTTACTCTTAACTGAGTTAGGAACTGTGTATTTGGGTGGCGATGTATTCTAATCCAAATACTTCTGGAATGATAAGTAAAGTGTACAAAAAGAAAAAGAGGTAGAGAAAATTTTGTTTTAAAGTTGTAAACTGAGTTGGTTTTTGTTAAGCTGAGTTACCATTTTTTTAAAAAACTAGTATAAATTTCCAAGAGTATAAATAAATTTGTATTTATTTCTTCTTGATTATCAGGATCTTAAGGCATTTTCAATTATGAAGAGAAGTTCTTTAAGTCATTTAGAATCAGAATTTGCTTTATTAATGATGGAATATGATTTATTCTTGATTACTAGTTATTTAAATTTGAATTCATGATACAACTGCCGCATACAAAGTGAGTTTGCTCATTCAGCAGTGAAGTGGACATATAGAGCCAAATTCATTCATTCAACTATATATATATTATTGAACATATGTATGTATATATTGTATATATATACATATATATGTATATATAGAGAGAACTATGTGCTAGACATAGTTCCAGGCACTGAGCATGGGGCAACAGGGAAGAGATTTTAAAAAGCCATGTAGAAACTCATGTCCTTTTTGCCAGCAAAATATATATGCATTTACCCTCCGCCTTAGCAATCTAGCCTCTAGAAATTTTCTCATAATTATTTGGCAAAAATATACAGTTTGGTATCTGTTAATAAGCTAAAGTATAGCCATACAAGAGGCTATGCCACTATGAAATGATCTTCATGTCATATTGTTAAGTGAAGAAAGTAACTTGAAAAACACTTGATAGTACCTTTTTCTGTAGGGGTGGAGCTGGGAGGAGACACATATATTTGCTTATTTTATAAAAGAAATATGGAAAAATAAACAGAAAATTAAGATGATAGGGAGGGAACAGGGTAGAAGAGCAAAGAAGGAAGCTGAACTTCTTTGTTTACACCTTGTGGTATAGTTTTGGCTTTGGAGCAATACAAATGTTCATACAGCCAGGGAAGCTATCTTTAAGTTGTTTATCTGCCCTAGGGCTCATCTAGCCATGTGAAGAACTGGAGGAAAAGCCTTTCAGGCATAAATCAAAAAGGGCTAAATGAAGTGCAGTAGTGTGGTTAAAGAACAGAGAAGAAGCCAGTGAGGCTGGAGTGTATTGAGCAAGGGAAACTGAAATGGAATGAGATTGGAGAGATAGGCAACAATCAGGTCACCTGGAGCTTTGTCAAGGTTGGGTTCTTCAGAAGAAGACATGAGACAGAGTTGGGGTAGAAGATATTTATCAGGTATCCTGGTGAAAGGAAGTAGGAACAGAAGACAAAGTCACACTGTGATGCAACCCTGAGAAACCACAAGCAAGACCACTCTTTGTGCAGCTAGAGCATATGCTGCAGGCTGTCTTGTCATAAAACAACTCCTCCTTCCCTGCCCTTACCCTTGTCCATGTACATTTGGTAATGTCACAGAGACTCCTTTCAGAGAATGACCATTAACTTTTAGGGCTGCCAGTTATCTGGAAGGCCGTCTGTGGTCATGAAGGTGATGTTACCTCGTAACTTGTGTGTGTCTTAGCATGTGAAGAAAGGGAGGAGGGGCCCAACTGAAACAAGGCAAAGCTGCTAGGGGTCAGGGAACAGTGGAGTCAAACAGCATTTATACTGGGTCCTGTTGTATGTTCTCTTGATGAGAACTATACAAGGCAATAATGAATGGTAGATAATGCAATGGAAGCAGAAACTCATTTCAAGTGTAGGCTAATTGAGCGACCTTAAGCTAGCCCTCTGAGCCTGAGTGCTCTTTGAACATATTTAAAATGAAAATGTCTATTAGACATCCAAATCTAATCAGTTCAATAGTTGGATTTATGACTCTGGAACTTAGGGATTAGTTAGGCCTGAAAGTATAAATTTGAAATTCTTTAGCATATGGAGACAGTATTTAAACTTGTAGAAATAGAAACAATTACTCAGGGAGAAAGTAAGCAAAAAGAATAGGGCCAAGAATTAAGTCCTCAAGAACGTCTTGAGTCCTGAAGTGTTTAGAAATTTGGCTACAAAGAAATTGCTAGTGGTTTAATACAAGATACTTGGATATCTTACAGACATCTCAAATTTAGTATATTTAAAATGGAACTACTCCTCCTCTTCTGTATTTCCTACCTTGGGTAATGGCGTTCTCCATCATCACTCCTTAGAAATAGGGCTCATCCGGATCTTTACCTCTACATACTTGGTGACCAAGACCTTTCTCCTTTTGAGTGTCTTAACATTCCATCTTTTCCTCTCCATCTCACTTTGCCTGGGTTCCTGCCCTAATTGCTTACTTGCATTTCTGCAGTAACATTGTGTCTGATCTCTCTATTCTAGTCTTGCCTCCTTTGGATCCAATTTCTACAGCTGCCAGAGTCATCTTTTTAAAAATAAGGTTGAAACATATAAATCTCCTATCTATGACTGCCAGATTAAGCAAATAGAAACACAGTACGCCACATTAAAATTTAATATCAAATAAATAATAACTAATTTTAAGTGTATGTCCTATGCAATATTTATGACAAATACCAAACACTTATTTATCTGAAATTTAAATATAGCTGAACATCCTGTATTTTATCTGGTAATCTTGCTCTTCCTTCGAAGTCCCAAGTGTTTTTCCATTGCTTTCAGGATAAAGTCTAAAAATCCTAAGATTGCTTTACAAAAGTCAGCATGTTCTAATCCCTGAGTACAATAGGAAACATTTAGTGTCCTGAATTTGTTGTGCTTTACTACTCCATCCCTCTGAACACATGCTTACTTGTTCCTAGAATACTCTCTCTTCTCAATTCTATGGTTACTTGCCCTAGATTTAAGACTCAAATGTCACCTTCTCTAAGAACTCATTTCTAACCCCCTAGTCCCTATTCTGTGTGTAATTATCAGTACATTGGCTTTTCTTCTGAGTTTTCATAACATTCTTTGCTTAATGTTATCACAGACCTTATCATATTATAATTTAGTTACTTTTTTACCTTTTCTTCCCTAGATTGTGAATTCCTTGGGCACAGGGTAAATGCTGTCTCTCTACCTTTGGCACATAGTAGGCTCTCAGCTACCATATGAATGAACCAATGAATGAGTGAATGGGAAAATAGGAAAGGACCCCTAAGCATTACTGACATAATGGCCGTTGTTGCTTATCTAGCTTTTCTCTTTATTGACTTCTGGCATTATAGCAAACTACCTCCTTTTCTTATCCTACTTTTTGCCCCCAAGGAAGCTTCATAAGAATGGGAGCCTTGAAATGTAAGTGTTCAGCATGTATTTACTGAATGAATGAAATGTATGAATGACTGAGCATCTCTTTCAGGGTCACAGCCCCTGTTGTTTCTACATCAGGTCGTCAGGAGTGAAACCTCTGGCCACAGTTTTTATTCTGTAGGGCAGGCTCTGTAAAGACTGAGTGAGCTTCAGCTTCTCTAACTCTTGTCTCACCTCCTCTTTCCCAACTCCTCTTCTTCCTTCTCTCAATGTAGGAGAGAACTCCTTTCTCTCCAGTACTAGCTGGCATGTAACAGCTCAATAAATGTTAGCAATCATACACTGATGAAGCCTCTTCTTTTCTCTGAGGCTTTTGCCTCCCTCCATTTCTTCACCTCTTACAAAGGCCAAGCCCAGAAAGCGGCGAGGACATATTACCTTTTCTCACAGGGATTTTGGTCTTTTCACTTCTCACACAAGGGAGCAAGGTTTTCTTTGCCTCCTACCCAGGTAGTTCAATTAAGTAGGACTAAAGTTAAGTGACTAATTATTTTTTATTAATGTTTAACTGCTAAATTTCTTTTTCAATTAAGTAATCATGTCTTTATGCTCAGAGGTCCTTTTTTTACCATATATGTGAAAGTTCATTTATTTTATTAAAGGAAATAGCACCTGCAAAACTATTAATGACCTGAGCTCTGTGATTAGTTCATTTTAGTGACATTTTGAGGTTTAATAATTATTCTGGCTCAAGTTCAAAGAAAGAAAACAGTTCCAGAAATTCCTAGCCAGCAAAGAATATAAACAAACCTTACAATTGTCCTCTCAAATAATAAGAACCATTGAGATCAACTTCTTACAATTAGAAATGTTTTGAAAAAAATGAGGAAAGTTTAAGAAAGCATGTCAAAACAACAAACTCAGTATACATTTTCATTATTGTAATTGATCAAAGGATGTTTGCAATAGATTTAAATGTGAATAAATTAAATGTGACATTGATTTGGCAGAGGCATACTAGTGATTGGCAAGAACATGTAGCAGGAATAGCGTCTGCTAAAGCATAACTCACTTGGCTGTTGTTTCATTCTAATAGATTTCTTAGCAACCCCGTGCTAGCGTACTAACCTAAGTGCTGTCATTTATTTACCCTTTTGGTTCCTACTCCCATCTGGACAAGATTAAATCAATTTTTCATTACTATCTAGCAGGCCTTGCCTTGGATCTGAACCCAGAATACCTTTTAAAGACCTTTGTGCCTTCCCAATTTTTTCTCCTTTCTTTCCTAAACTGGAAAATGGTGATCTAATGACTTATTTCATCCTAGTCATTCAACTTGTAGAACTAGAAAATATAGTTTGGCAATTTTTTGGCAATATTTTCAAGCTTAGACATCACTGTAGAATTTGCTAGGCCAGAGTTTCTTCTTAGTATGTTATAAAATACACTGTAAAAAGAATATCTGGGGGTTAGGAGGGATGTGTATTTCAGTGCTAGAGTATGAGACTAGTATGCATGAAATTCTGGGTTCTGTTTCCAGCACACACACACAAAAGGATCAGCTTAGAACATTTTAAAACATTAAATTCCCATTATAATTATTTTGAAGGTTGGAGACTAGTATATTCTAGTATATAAAGTGGTGAAACCTTTTCTAGGTATCTATGATGTGGGAGTTCAGAACATACTTCATGTTAAATTTTATTTATAATCTCTTTATTAAACCCTTTTGTATTCTTCAAAATTTGTTTTGACTCAAAGACAATATTCTCATACTTTAAAATGTTGAATATTCATTAAAATAAAAATTATTCATTAGCATGTATAGTTTAAATTATGGAAAGAAATTAATGGAAGCTGGGCACGGTGGCACACACCTGTAACCCCAGCACTTGGGAGGCTGAGATAGGAGAATCACGAGTTCAAAGCGAGCCTCAGCAATGGTGAAACACTAAGCAATTCAGTGAGACCCTATATGTAATATATATCTCCTAAGAGGTAAAAACATGAATTTGGGAAATGTATTTAGTAAATTGGTTATTTTAGAAAGTTTATGTTTTTCAAAGCCCAAAAGTTTCATCGTATTTTTATGTTACCTTCACATTGAAGGCATATGTCTACCTCCAGTAGATATTAAATATAATTTTAACTATAACTTTTTATAAATCCAGATTCTCATTTTTTGTATATAATTGGAATCTTATAAAATGGGCCAGTTTTGTTCCCATGAAAAACTGAAAAAGAACCCAGTGAGTGAGCCAAGACTTACTCCTGAGTTTTTATTTGATCTTTAATATAGTAAACTGTCTAACAATGAAGCACTGTTGAATTTATTTTAACTTGTATTTAGATTTTGTTTTGGCATGTGTTGTGAAATTAAGTTTGAACACAGTTATATATGATATACTTGGAATTCTCAAGTACTTGAAGTTAAATGACCCTCCTAGAATGGGATTGACCTCATGCATGACTTTGTAATTGTCAACTTCATGAGGCTTAACTTCAGACAGACAAAAACCATTGTTGACATACTGTTCCAAATATGGAGACAGGACAATGGTATATAACGTGGCTCCTTACTGGTTGGGAGTAAGAGGCAATGAGGCAGGCTAACTGAGGGATTTGAGGGCTGCATATAGAAACAATAATCCTCTTGCCTTTCAGGCTGTACTTTTTTTTTTTTTTTTTTTTGGTACTGGAGATTGAACCCAGGAGTGCTCAACCACTGAGCCACATCCTCAGTCTTTTTTAGTTTTTTATTTTGAAACAGGTTCTGGCTAAGTTGCTAAGGTTCGCTTTGAACTCATGATCCTCCTGCCTCAGCCTCCCAAGCTGCTGGATTACAAGTGTGCGCCACCCTGCCCAGCCAGGATGTACTTCTGAACTGGGTTTGCAAAGCTTGAGAACTCTTCTTGGTTGTACAGTCATAAGCTTCAAGATTCATAGTGGTTTCACAGGGCAGTGTGATGATCAAATTCTTGAGGACTTAAACTGGGTAGACAAGTTATAGGGCATCCGTCACCTAGCAAAGTGTCCAGAATCTGGTTTTTCTCTGCAATGAAGTTCTTCCTTGTTATTATTTACAGCAGTTTATTTTATTGTGTTGCTTCAGGTTTCCATCTTGTGTCATTTCCTTTAGCTGAAGTTCCTGTAATATTTCTTGTAGTAGATAGCGGTTTGCTTGTGACAAATTCACCTTTTGTGTGAAAATGATTTAATTCTCTTCATTTTTGAAGGATATTTTCACTGGATTCAGGATTCTAAATTGGCAGTTTTTCTTTAAGCACTTTAAAGTCATTCCGCTGTCTTATTGCTTACATTGTCTCTGATGAGAACTCAGTGCTATTTTTTGTCTCTTATAAATGTGTAGGTCCCCCCCACCCTGTAGTTACCTTAAGATTTTCTCTTTATCATTAGTTTTTATCAATTTGATTTTGATATGCTTGGATTTTATGATTATCCTGCTTGGGGTTTGTAGAGTTTCTTAAATATACAGATTTATATTTTTATCTCTTTGGATACTTTTAGTCATTCTTTCCTCTTCAGTGACTCCAGTTGCATGTATGTTAGGCCACCTGACATTGTCCCACAGCTCCCTGAGGCTCTGTTCAGTTTTTAAGCTGAAAAAAAGAAAAAAGAAAAAAAACTCCGTTGTTTCAGCTTGTGTATCTTCCATTGCCTTATTTTCAGATTGTTCTTCTCAGTGTCTAATCTGCTGTTAAGGACTCATTTAAATAATATTCTATTTTATGTATTTTAGTTTTCAATTCTATAAGTCCCAGTCCTTTTTAAGTTTCCATTTACTTCCTCTTTATGGACATTTTTCCTTTAAATCTTTGAACATTTTTATAGTACCTTTCATAAAATCTGTTAATTCAGTTATTTCTGAGTCTGTTTCTATTGACTGGTTTTCAGTCACATTTTCTTCCTTATTGCTTCTTGGTTGCATGATGAACACTGAAATATTATTTTGTTTAATGTGTGGGCTTTGTTGTCTACCTTTAGAAAATACTGATTTGTTCAGTAGGACTGTTAATTGGCATGTGTGTCAGCCCAAACTTCTGGAGGATTATTCTCAATTCAGTATTGTTATCTCCATTTTACACATAAGCACAGAAAGGTTAATTAATGATCATTGGGTCACAGAGCTAGTAAAATGGAAAAACTTGGATTTGTATATAGGTAGTCTGACTTCAGACCCCATGTTCTTAACCACCACTGAGAAGCTTTCAGAGGATCTAACAATGGAAAGAGTAATTAATGAGTATTTTAAATGTAAACACTTATACATACACAATCACACTTTTAAAAGAGGCATAATTTTAAACCAATAGTGATGTTTGGATTACATTATAATATGGAAGAATTTGTAATCTGTATATATCTGTCAACCTTTAAAGGAACTCTATAGAGATTACTTAAAGGAAACAAAAAAAGATACTTCCATTTGCCATCATAATTTTATAACAGCATAATTACCTTGTAGTGTATCATCAACAATCTTAGGAAACATAATACTATTAGGAATTAACTTTATCCCCATTTTCAAAAAAACAAACAGACTGAGGAAAGCTAAGTGGCTTTAAAGAAAGCTAAGTGGCTTTCTTGGTGTCACACAGCTAGTAAAAGGTAGATTTGGGGTTGGAGCCCTGAGTCAAAGAATTATCTACATGAATGATTATCACAATGTTATTTTTTAATTTTTATTTATTTTTATTTTTTTTAAAATATTTATTTTTTAGTTGTAGGTGGACAGAATATCTTTATTTTATTTTTATGTGGTGCTGAGGATCGAACCCAGTGCCTCACGCGTGGTAGGCGACCACGCTACCACTGCGCCACAATCCCAGCCCCACAATGTTATTTTTTAAATGAAGTGAAATATTGGAAAAAAAAATAGGTGGGGTAGTTGTTAAATAAATCACAGCACAATATAAAGTGATAAAATGCCAATAGCCATCTTTTTTTTTAAGTTTAAGGAAAAATATTGACAGGAAGAAAAGCAACAGGTAAAATTATAAATGTGTTTTTAAAATACAAACTGTGAAGAAAGTTCCCCTTGCTTTTGATTTGTTCCTACACAAAACACTGGAACATACTGTTAATTGATGAACACATGGAGACAAGGTGGTATTGTTCCAAGGAATTCTAAGGAAAAATAATCTTTGCTTTATGGTAGTTTCCATGCTAAAATAGACTTTCTTAATATAATTCCTACTTTTGTTTGGTTAATTCCAAATATTTACAAAACTAGATTTCCTTTTATAAATGATTTATGTTCTGTTTAATTTTTCTGGAAGCTATTAGCAGGGTTCTTTCTGGTAGCAATTAGTTAAAAAAAAAAAAAAAGTGATAATTTGCCAGTTGCAGTGACTTATGCCTATAATCCCAGCTGCTCAGGAGGCTGAGGCAGGAGGATCACAAGTTCAGGGCCAGCCTCAGCAAGTTAGCAAGGCCCTATGCAACTTAGATCTTATCTCAAAATTAAAAATAAAAAGTGCTGGAGATGTGGCTCAGACATTAAGCATTCCTGGGTTCAATTCCTAATACCAAAAAATAATAAACAAAATTTTTGTAGGAAAAAGTATAGTCTCCATGTTTATCAACTCTGCAATCTTTAATCCATCTACACATATCAAAATGATCACCATAATCAGAGTGGCTTTTCATTTACCTAAATAGTTGTTACAAGAAAGAAATTGAGTTGGAAGAGTAATGTTGAAGAAAGAGAAAGGAGAGATGCTTTTTGAGGGGTGAGGTGCTAGTGATTGAACCCAGGGCTTCATGCAGACTAGCCAAGTGCTCTACCACAGAGCTACATCCCAGTCCCTGTTGCCTTTTATTCAGAGGGCACATTCATGTACCAGCTATGCAACTGCCACAATGGAGGTGAAGTAAATATAGTAGGCATGGGCACAGTTTGAGGAAATGTGACTGATGTTATTTTGCCAAGATCAAACAAGCTCCATGTCAGCCTGAGTAGCCTCTTGCTACCTGAGATCAGTTACTAGGGTAAGTTTAACCTGGCCCTGAACCTCCCATCCTGCTCCTCAGACATAGCTTTCATATGAAGACACACAAACTTGAACTGCATGACAATACAAAAATAGTACTGTTGTCTACTTACATTATTTCCAGTATCATAGTAAAGGATTTCTTTTGTGTAAAATCACCTTACATAAGAGTTCTGGGGGCTGAGGTTGTAGCTCAGTGGCAGAGCGCTTGCCTCGCACGTGTGAGGCACTCGGTTCAATCCTCAGCACCACATAAAAATAAGTAAACAAAATAAAGACACTGTGTCCATGTATAACTTAAAAATATATATTTAAAAAAAGAGTTCTGTATGTGTAAGAAAAGCAAAGGGGCTGGGGATATAGCTCAGTTGGTAGAGTGCTTGCCTTGCATGTACCAGGTCCTGGGTCCAGTCCTTGATACCACAAACACACACAAAAAAAAGAATGAAAGAATGAAGAAAAAGAAAAGCAAAGCCCGATTTGTCTACTCTCACCTTCAATTGTTAGCAGCTGCCTCTAAAGTTGTAATTCCTATGGTAATTAAACTATGCATGGGGATTTGCTGTGTTGTGAAAACTACAAGAACATTTATAAATGTTCTTTTCCTCATAGGTTTGAGGGGGAAATTTCATTAGATGGGCCATTCTTCATATATAAGTCTATAACACTAGAGCAATTCTTAAATTTTTTATTTTGTTCACAAGTCAGGGAGGATACTGGAGATGAATCTGGGAGCTATTTACCACTAAGCTACATCTACAGCCCTTTTTTATTTTTTGTCACTAAGTTGCCCAGGCTGGCCTTGAACTTTGATATCCACCTGCTGAGCCTCTCAAGTAGCTGGGATTATAGGCATGGGCCACCTTCTCTTAATTTCAACACATTATTTTATTTTATTTTATTTTTAATATTTTTTTGGTTGTAAATGGACGCAGTATCTTTATTTATTTTTATGTGGCGCTGAGGATCAAACCCAGTGCCTCACACATGCAAGGCAAGCGCTCTACCACTGAGCCATAGCCCCAGCCCTCAACCCATTATTTTAAATATTGGTGCTTACCATTTTAAAGGACTATACTACTTGAAATTCACTTTAGAAATAGAAAGATTATATCATTCATTTTAGATACCCTGATGTTGGTCTTTGTCATTTTTTAAAGTGTTGAAATTAAAAAATAACTTGAGAATTTGTTTTTGTTGATGTTATGACATTAGTTATATTAATATTCTCATTTTTTCATGTTATAAATGACATTTATTCCTAAAGCAAAATCAGAAAACACAGATAAGCAAATACAACATTAAAATTGTTCATCCATGGGCTGAGGTTGTAGCTCAATGGTAGAGTACTTGCCTAGCACATGTGAAGCACTGGGTTTGATCCACAGCATCACACAATGAATAAATGTGAATAAAATAAAGGTATTGCATTTTTTAATCATCCATTTAAAATAATCAAAATAGAAGAAAAAACATTTTCATCTGTTTTAAGATGCACATCTTTTTAAATTTTGGCATCACTGAAATCAAGGATGAGTGTACAGAAGTTTAAATGCCCTTTTTAGTGGTATATTTAATGATACTTCTTAAATGTGATTGTCTTATATTTAGTAAAATAGTTAATAGATTGTTACTTTGGGTGTAAATCCTTCTAGATAAAATAGCAGATCTGAGGAACAGAACTGCACTGCACAGATTGTACTGATTTGAGGAGGCATTTCCAATAGCAAAGTGCATTTAGAACTACTGTTCAGGGCATGCTGAACTCAGATTTCATTCCTGTCCTCTGCCATTATCACTCTAAAGAAAGGGGATAGATGAGGTTGGATGTGGAACTATAAGGTGGTCTTAGCAGTAACACTTTAGTTCCCACAGAGAAAGAACGGCAGTGTCTTTATTTTGTTTACTTATTTTTATGTGGTGCTGAGTTTGTTTGACTCTTTCTCTGCAGTGGAAAAGTAGTCACTGATGATGAATTTTAAAGCAGAAAATACTTGATAAGCTTGGAAAATCTTTCATTAAGTGATTTATGCTCCTGTGTAATATTTCATGTTGAATGGCTTATTTCCATTTTGCGATAGAAATATTTCTATTCTGTGGTCCTTTGTGTCTATTTCTAGCATTTATTCTAGCATTAAATGAGGAATATTTTAACACTGGTATATAATCAAATAGATTGATTATATTGATTTTTAAAATTATCCTGTACATATATCTACAAATTTAAGTGAAAAAGCAAGTATCATATCATGTATGTATATAATATATATATATTTTACTTTTATTGATTTTTGTTTTAATTAAACCTTTCTTTAGGGTTCTTTAATATTTAATATTTATTTAATATTTAATATTTAATATTATTTAATATTTTTCCTATTTTTATATATGTGTGTGCAGGAAATACTAAAGAATGAAAAATATAGAGAAGAAATTAAAATAAAAAGTCAAGAATTTTATGAAAAAGAAAAACTCCTTAGTAAAGAGACCATCAAGGAACACTTGCCTCTACCTGTTCAAACTCAAATTAAAGGGCATGCCTCTGCTCCATACTTTGGAAAGGAAGAACCCTCTGTGGCTCCCACCAGCACTGGTAA